>QNGE01005820.1:10283-28564 GCA_008508345.1 Paragonimus westermani
TGTAGAGAGAAGGCGTCCAATAAAGCACAATCTTTATTGTCCAAATCGCCAGTCACATGCAACGCGCTCTCTCTCGTTCATGTGTCATAATTCCAACCCACAACACCCCCCGGTTTCCGTTCTCACGTCGTGTGCACTTCTGACCGGTTTACGTGTGTGATCGGCGTCTTCTATCGGAGGGTTTTCCGCTTGCCATCCCTCGTCTGTTTGTCCGATTTCCTTGCGCGATGGCTCGTCCGGCTGCTCGTGCTGTCTGCCATCCACCCAATACCGGCCTTGACCGTATTCCAACATCGTGTCGAGATGTTCCTCCAAATGTTGGAAAAACCACGCCTCCGATCTGGCCGTGTGTCGTATTTCGCCTGCTCTGCCTCGCCCGTTGGTCCGATCCAGTCAAGTGATGACTCATCCGGCCGCGCACGTTGTTCTTGATCCGATCGCAGCAGGCTTTTGAAAGTACCTTCCCACTGCGTTGAGGTATTCGGCCGAGCGTTCGAAAACTCACACCTCCGACCTGACAATCCACCACAATGTGTTCCCGTCTCCTTGTTGGCCGGGAAAGAACTGTCTGACGGTACACAAATGAAGTCAATGGAAGTCAATTAAAGGACCCTTGTCTTGGGTTGCTGACGTGCAGTCAAATCGGTAACATACACTGAAACACTGAAACGACGTTCAATTTGACATGCATATTTAGAGACCTGTGGGAGTGGGCTAGAGTGGTGGTTAGGAACTTTGTACGTAGTGTCTTTCACGCATCCGCAGACCGAGTAGAAATTTCCGACAAACAAATCAACCTTAATTACAGAGTTGGACTGTGTATTTTAACGCAATACAATTCCGTCTAATTGCTCACTTATTCAGTCTATGATCCTGTTTCATCAAATGACCCTTTAACGTTCATCCATGTTTGGCGGGAGATATGTCAGCGGATGCCCTGGGAGTGCAAAGAATTTTTTAGGTGGGAATTAGGCCCCTTCCAAAGTGTCTGTAATGCACTGTGAATTCTTATAATTCCTTTATTATCTCTGGACAAAGGATTTCCCTGGGTCTGTTAGCTAATTTAATACTCCTTTCTGAACACTAAACAAGTGCCAAATCTTTTTAAAGACTAAAAGACTTTAGGTTCGTTTCAAGGTGTGAGCGGACTAGGAAGGCGAACACAGTGGAAATGACCTCAGAGTAGAAGGTTCTACAGATTGTTCTTAAAAGGTTCATAGACACTCGCGCCTTTTAAGCCGTGATTACATGGTTTGTAAACAGATCTGCATTGCCCATCACTAGGGTTCGTAGGTGTTGTTCGCACATGGACACGGATAGCTTAGTGACTCGAACATGGTAGTCCACACAATTTTCACGAAGAATTATGAGAAATTTGTATGTCTGCACCTATTTACATTGAACTGCAATTTCGTTTTCTCTGGATCACTGACTTAAACACTTCAAATGGTTGTGCAGGATTTCAACAGTTTCGGATATTTTACAATTTGCCGACTTTTGTATTGTGGGAGTATAACAGTGTGGATGATTTTGTGTGGCTTGGTGATTTGGGGGCAAAAAAAATGAATGACCTTGTCCCTAAGCTGGATTCTGGTGAAAGTATCTGCAAAGTATCTGCGTGATAACCCTCCAATCTTCCTAACGTTGAACCTACTCCTAATGAGGTTATTCTCAAACACGTAAGTGCTCATCGAGGTAGTGATTGCAGAGTCTCCATAGCAGAACGGAGCGACAGGATTCCTGAAAACTTCCCAATAATTGAATTATATCGCATTAATGTTCAATTCTCTGTCGACAATATTCGTCCGAAAGTCACAAACTATCAGTCAATTAGTGTTGCATGAATACTGTTAACGGAAACCATCCCGCTCACTATTGACGAGTTCTAAGTCCACTGCCGTGGTCTGGAAAGTGACGTCTGGTAAGTTCCCCATCACTATGGTTATAACAAAAGACAGGCCTAATGGCCAATGTTTTGTTGGGTCTTGTTCATATCGTTCTTTGAATATAATTACAACTACAATCTGTTTCTAGGCCGACGCCAGATGACAGTTGACGAAGAACGATTATGAAGCAAGATACCAGCAAACAGAACTGTTTTTAACACATTCTCAACCTCAACTGGTACTATGATAGAATTCAGTGGTAACATGGAGTTATTAGGCAAACATTAAACGATGATCAGAGCAACTGGACAAAAAAATCGACTTAGTTGTGGTTATGACTCTGGGGTAGGTTTCAGATTAACAGTAATAAGTACCCTGTGCAGGATAGAAGCAGTCAAACAATTGGGATCTTCATTTGGCGGCTTTTGGGGTACAGGGCACAGGTTGCACTATCAAGCGTGTACCAGAAAACAATTTTAACACGATCAGAAGCGGCTTCGCTTCAAGAAAGTAAAGAGTATCAGCCCATACAACCAAGCACATCTGGCTGATAGGCATAGAGAGGACGTTTCGCACCGCCTTGTTTGCTCCAGCTACCATGTCGTACGTTCTGTCCGCATCCCAGGCAGTCACAATTGGATTAATCCGTTTGTATTCGAGCTCTCAAAAACAATTAGTTCATTTTCAGGACTTCTCATGGTGGAGTCCATGCGCCCAACTTTATACACGGTGGAATCC
This sequence comes from Paragonimus westermani, assembly GCA_008508345.1. NCBI lineage: Eukaryota > Metazoa > Platyhelminthes > Trematoda > Plagiorchiida > Troglotrematidae > Paragonimus > Paragonimus westermani. Next base: position 12,908 of record QNGE01005820.1, read on the forward strand.
CTTCCGTCTTGCAAATCCCATTTAAGAGGCTATCTAAAGATTACTTCGTTTGTGATCATAACAATAACGAAGTGATCTTCGTTTTTCATCTGATTGTTCTGTTCCATCTTCTATTCTTGATCAGTGACTTCACTGTTGTCAGTTAATCACTCCCAAATGAATGTGACTGAGAGTTTGCATGTGATAATTCAGTCGCGCCTGTGTGAGATCAACGATGCAGTGGTTAACACGGCCGCTTCGTTAAAGCATGGCCGGAGTTCTGTTCCCGACCGTGGCAAGGATATGCACTACTGACGAGCTCTAATGAGAGCGAAACTCGAGTCTAGTGCTTCTCTTTAGATAAAGACTTACTTAAATGTCACAAGAAGGTAATCGCTGAGACGAATTGTGAGTGATGTTCGAGCTAAAGTAGCCCAAATCTCACACTGGTCTAAAAGCAGAATATAACGAAAACAGTTCTGCTAGTTGAAATTATTTCCTCATACACTATAGGAGGATGTTCTCTACTTTGATGAACGATTAGAAAGTACTGTTGTCAGTTGTGTTAATTCGATAGCATAGCCCTCAAGGACGATCAAGTTTAGTAAATCTTGGTACCTTGACTTGTGAACTGGTGGAGACTCCAAGTTGCTTCTGGCTTGTGACACCGATATTTGGAATGGTTTGATAAGTCGTCCCTTATGTACCCAAACGTCAATCGAGCAGTACAGTAATGTAAACCTATGTACTGTTTACCCGGAGTGTTTGCTGCCTCCACATACGTATATACGAACTAATCAGAGGTTTGCAATTGTGAAATGCTAATCTTATTTCTAGTATATGTTGTGACTTCACCGTAGAAAAACTTGGGTTTCGCGTTCGGTTTTTTAGACATAATGTCGACAGTGGAACCGATCCTCTGTTACAACAATGGTGAAAAAACTGTTCCAAATAATGTACTCGGCAAACGCAAGTTTAATCTGTTCCAGATGGTACCTGTTCCATACTAAACGTTCCACTTTAATCAGATGTTTGATTCCATTTCCTACGCAAGTCCCTTTTTCTGGAACTGGGGTACTTTACTGGAATATGCTTGTTTAAGGTATCGAAAATCTCGTCAACGATATCTTGCTAGAACTTACATAAACTGAGTATGGTAGCTGAATTATGCCATTCAAACTTGCTGAGCTGTTTCTTTATGACAGCAGAGTTTGTCACTTGGTGAAGTTTTGAGATACATATGTTGTCTAGTTTCACGCAAGTAGCGAAACTCACTGGTTTCATGTTAAATGTGTTCAAAAAGATCCGTGAACTTTAGACTTCCTATCCTGTTAACCTTGGTAAAAGTGCAACAAAAACGTGATAGAAATTGCTCCACTCACCACTTGTTATGTGTTTATACATACTGGAACAACTCAGCATGCAGTAATATGTCCCAGTGGAACAATATGTTACAGTATTAACAAAATGGTCAGTGAACTCAGGCTCTGAGTTGTTGAATTCTTTCATTATTAAAGTTTGTTTGTTGTAAAGATGGTGTTCTACGCAGCATGTTTTGCAAGGCCGTGTCGGTAGCCCTGTAAGCAGAAATGGTTCTGATGGTTACATCAGTCAAGCAAGCTTCAGACGGCGTTAGCTGGTTGTCAATCTGATTCAGGGAGATAGAAAAGTACAAGAGGTCCTCAGGTGTGAACACAAATCTGACCAGCACAACCTTCTGCATTGATTGTTCTATCATTGCGAGACATTACAGTACAAGCGGTGAACAATGTACCGTCCCGCCTATCCTTTTTACACCAGGTCACCGTGCTGCCAGCCACAAATAGGTTTAATTGGGTATAAGAGTATCGAAGATCGTCCAGCTTGTTGGAAAGTGGAGCGGCGTCGGCAAATTAACAACGGAAGAAGGCAGTTTCACACATACAGTAAGCCTTGTTTTTGGGTCCGCTTTAACAATTACAGTCAGCGAGGGGGCTGGATCAACAGTCTGTGGTGAATTTTGAGACCATCCCTCACTATTAGGATGACGACGACTGTTTTTGAGCCCATGAACTGGAGTGAGCATATGATTGGAGGCCACTCGAGGCGTTCGCCGTGGTAACTGTACTGGGTTTTGTGACGGTATACGGTTGCCTACGCTCAGATCTGATTTCCGTTAATCGGGTAGGATGATATAAGAACTCGATAAACAGCCATGAGTGGGTAGCAGACCAAGTTGCATACGACTGTTCTGTTAGTTCTTCCGTAGGCTAGATTATTCACAGAAGTCGGGGGACAGTTATCGAAGTTAAGTACACCGCTCGGGAAAGACGGTTCGCCTAAGTGGCTGTTAAGTCAGAGTGATCAATAGGTGATGCTGGGTATCACCTTTGGTCTAAATAGTGCACTGCTAGACTAACGATATCAGAGCCTTCTGTGATAGACACCTCGTGTGCAATAATGCAGTTTAAACATAAACGGTGGTACAGATTGTTATATTTGTCCCTCTCAAATCTAATCCTAAGTGTTTTGGCTGGCTTGTTGAAACAACCTCAACCTCACGAAGTCACTTACAGCATGTAGAGTAGCCCACAGATCAGGAGCGGTCTAGTTTGCTTAGGATCAGGGCCTCTTTATATTCTATGCAATCGATTTAGGGAAGCATCAGCTTGACCACTGTGGTTGTAAAGGTTTATAGAATAATACCTAATGTGCTCTTCCCGATAGGCCAGCATCAAACAGAATAACACTGAGAATCAGCGTGTCTACTTCATAGAACCATGATAACTAGGCAATTGTTCTGTCAACACAGATATTGTAACTCGGTCGCAAAAGCATTTACCACTCAGTCGGTGTTATATCATAAATCAGAAAACAAGGCAGAGGTAATGAACGTACACTAGTATGTATGCAATCTGCCCAGTAGGCGTACACAAAGGACAATATTTCAGTGAACGAGTTAGAATTAGACCAATCATAGTCGCGATATATCACGCGAGCGTTAGTGGCCAATCAGATAGGAGGTGAACGTTTTGGCTTCGTAAAGGACGTACACACACAACACTCCCTTTCGGCCAGCTTCGAATTAGTAGATAAAACGGTCGACCGATTTCGGAGTCCGTGATGAGCGACCAGGATTTGGGGGGTTTGCAACGGGTCGCTCCGTACGTGAAGATAAACTGACTGTCCGGGTTAATCATCCAGTAAATAATTGACGTTGATTGACTTTCCTGTTGTTATCCAACTCGTACGTACCGGGTCCGAGGGTACTCTTGTTTGCCCTTTGTTGCGTAACTGATTCTTCAAGCGGACAAATGTTCCGGGTGCTATAGCTTTTGCTGACTTGGCACAGGTCTTCTGGTAAGTCTCCCTCCGAAGCAACTCGGCATGTTTGTCTTCATTTGCAGGTTGGTGAGTTGCGTTAAGTTTCGTACGTAGAGGTCTCTTGAACATAAGTTCAGCAGACGTTTTTCCGGTCAATCTATGGTGGCTGGTGCGATAGGTGAATAACGCTTGAAGGACATAATCCTCCCACGTTTACTCTTGTAACTGTAATGCCTGTATGCACTCCTCCAAAGAGCGATTCAAACGTTCTATTATACCATTACTTGCGGGATTGTAAGGAACACTCCGCGAATGTTTTATACCCTGCCGACGTAGAAACTCTTCAAACTCATAACTGACTAACCGGGTTCCATTATTGGTGACAATCTCTTCAGGAACCCCGAAGGGGGCAATAAGGTGTTTCATCCAATGAATTACTGTAGTTGACGTGACATCTCCACAGATGATTGCCTCAGGCCATTTACAGTAGTAGCAATTGCGACCAGTATGTTACGTTTATTTCAAGGAGCTGTTGCAAAAGGTCCCATAATATCGATAGCCAGCTTTGCCCACGGGCGCATGGGATATTCCACTGGTTGCACGGGGCAAATATAGGTTTGTTTGATTTACCAGCATGTTGAAAAGGGACGCAATCATTGACAAGGGTCTCGACTGATGAAAACATTCGTGGCCACCAATACCATTCGCTAGCACGACGAAGGGTCCATGTGCTTCCAGGATGTCCCGCATGAGTACACAGCATAATCTCACGTTTTAAACTAGATGGTGGGACGAGCCGTGATCTACGCATGATGCAGTCGTCTATCACAGAAAGCTCCTCTCGCAAGGGGTAATAGCGTTTTAGCTAGTCAGTGATGTTTTCGACATTAAGCCATCCGGTAGGAACGTACTGTTTCAACTGTTGGAGTTCATCATCCATTTGCGTAAACTTTTGCAGTCGCTCTCTGGTTACGGCATGAATTGGCAAGTCATCAATGGCAACCACCATTTTGGATTCGTTCATATCGTCTGTATCAGTTTGTATAGGCAAAGGTAGGCGGGAAAGTGCATCAGCTACCTGATTTTCTGAACCACGTCTATATTTAATTCCGAAGTCGTAGTTCAATAGTCTGGCATACCACCGACTGGCATTTAGTTCCTCGACTGAGAGGTGTCGTCAATGCTGCATGATCAGTTCTTAGTGTGAAGTGTCTACCGAAAATGTGCATATGCCACTTCTCACAGACCCATACACAGGATAAAGCTTCTTTTTCGTCGGCTGAATATTTACGTTCCGTACCAGAAAGTGTCCGTGATGCGTATGCGATTATCTTTTCCTTTCCTTGTTGCATTTGGGAAAGAACGGCTCCTAGACCGACATCGGAGGCAACTGTTGAAACGAACGTGCTGCAGGATTCGTCAAAGATACTGACAACGGGAACGAAAACAATCATATGCTTCACGCGTGAAAAGGCTTCTCTCTGGGAATATTGGATCTCGTAGTTAATCGCAGTGGCTCGACCACAGTGGCGAAATTCGGAAGGTGGATTAAGTAGTATGAGCAGAGTCCGAGGTAACGTTTGAGTTGGAGTAGACTCGTAGGTTCTGGAGCATTTACAATAGCCTCAGTATTATGCATGTTGGGACGAACTCCTTCATCAGATATAATATGGTCAAGGAATGGTATTTCAGTTACACAGAATACACACTTGTTCACTTTCAAACGTAAGTTCAAGTGATTGAGAAGACTTAGCACAGGGTGAAGATTAGAATCATGTCCTTCTTTAGATCTGCCGAAAACACATATAATCCATGTACACAATAGAACCCCGGCATGAAGATAAAGAGTGAGTCATGAATGTTTGCCAAGCTGATAGTTTTAATTCGTTGCTGCTTAACCAAGGACTTACTCAATAATGAACATCAGCACAACGCAGAATATGTTTTCGCATATCCGTTCTTCTTACGGTTCGGATGTACTAACTGATGGAACCGAAATTAAACTAATTGGTAAAACTTTGTACTGGAATAGACCTCCTGCAGTGAGAAAAGCAGTGAAAGATCTGGAAGTGGCTGTAAGTGGCATGTGAAAGAATGCACTTTTGATGTCCAATTTTGAGAAATATTTTGCCCCGGCAAGTTTAATTAATAATTCATCTTAATTAGGCGAAATGAATTCTTCAACCACAGTTTGTTCTGCAAGTGCTGGAAGATCTGTGTACAATTGAACGCTACCGTCTTTTTCGAAAAACTCAACTAATGGATGCCCCAAGCCGAGCATATTATTGACTCAGTTATGTCGTTTTGAAGCATCAGATTAATAGCGGCAGAAACTGCTCCTCGCTTTGCAAGGGATATCGGTCGCGGCTGTGATATGGAGGACGGTTTTACATCCGACTTTAAACGAATTTGGTGGGCCACGTAGACTGCACGACCAATTGAATCAGCAAATAACTGTGGATATTTATGATGCAATAATGGCACGTCAACAAAAGCTGTTATCATACATTCAATAGAAGGTACCAGGTGCAGAGTAACCATTGCGTTACGACCTAATAATGTTTTTTGCAAGTGTTGCATATATACAAAACCACAGAAGCAGGTGAAGAAAATTCAACACACAGTTGGAGTAATATAAATCCTTTCATTTCTATGGATGCATTGGAGTAGCTGTTAAATTTATAAACCGTTGGGTGCACAGGTAAATGTTTGAAATGGCGCTCATAAAATGAATAGGGGATTACAGTTATTCGAGATGCAGAATCTAGTTCCATTTCAAGAGGCAGCCTTAAGACCGAGGATAGAAAATAGATCATTCGAACATCTGAACGTGGTAATCGTGATTCTTTAACAGACATGGAAGCAGCAGCATATTCGTCCGAATGCGAGGCACAAATTATTTCTGCGGTAGGAAGTTCTTCTGGAACAGTAACAGCACTTCCCTCTAGTCCATGTACCGAGCGCGTACGGCAGACTTTTGCAAAATGACCAATCCTAGAACAACTCGAACAATTAGTAGTTCTTGCTGAACATGCCAAATTATTCGCTCGATGTGCTGTTGATCCACACCGGAAACATTTGCCAAGAGGTTGGAAGGCACCTGATGGCTTCGAACTTTTGGTCACCTAAACTGACTATGGTGACTTCGGGAACAATTCACATTGCGATCGAACTTGTTCTTTAATAAGGGCAATTTCACAGGCCTTCTCCCAAGATAATTTGGATGCGTCCTGAGTCAAAAGAAATTCACGAATTTCTTCATTTCGCACCCCAAAGATAAATCGTTGTGTGAGCATGCAATCTTCAAGCTTCTTAGTAGGCATTTTAGAGCACTCACACGGTCGGATGGTTCTTATAAGTCGAGAAATGAATCCTTCCAGTGGTTCTCCAGTTTGCTGACTGATGTATTGTATTTAAGGCTTCCTCCAAGGTGGTTTTATGGCGCAGAGAATTGATGTCAAACTTTCTCTGCCCTTCAGTTCCCAAGTGATTGCGCAGAAGTTTTGGTTTAGTTGACTCTGTCAAGTTCAGCGATGGACTTAACACGTTGAGCAAATCCAAGTAATCCGTAAATGCCGTTTTCCACGTGTTCCGCGAATCCGGCGTTGGAAATACTGCTGGATCCACCCAAAACGTTGCAGGTGCATTCATCCAAGTGAACATTGCGGGAGACGCCATATCTTGTATCGTAAATCAGAAAACAAGGCAGGGGTAATGAACGTACACTAGTATGTATGCAATCTGCCCAGTAGGCGTACACAAAGGACAATATTTCAGTGAACGAGTTAGAATTAAACCAATCATAGTCGCGTTGTATCACGCGAGCGTTAGTAGCCAATCAGATACGAGGTGAACGTTTTGGCCTCGTAAAGGACGTACACACACAACAGTCGCCTTGTTTGGTATTATTACCCTATTCTGTCTGGGAGTTATATTTTCAGAATCAGTAGGGCAAGGTAGAATGTGCGGTGCCTTTCCGATATAGGGACTAGGGAGGTGTCTACTGGATAACAAACAAATTGAACACACTCTGGTCCTCTTCTGAGGTCACGGCAACTATATGGGTTGGGCACACACTCAGACTTCCAGCTGAGTTTGCATGTAGTCCTGTATAGGAAGACACACAACCAGTCTAAACGATGGGTATGCTTGACTATTGCGCAACAAACGTGACAATCCTACCGCCTTTGATGATTCCTTCATCACAAACCACGCAATCTGAGGAAATGAATGACTTAAATGTCGCTATCTTTTGACGCTCAGTGCATTACACTCACACTACAAACAAGTACTAAACATATCCTGACCACGGCCGGGGGTAGGACACTGGCAACGCTTTCATGAGGTAGTCAAGTTGACCACTACGCCATTGCCCTCACATTAGGCACGATTGAAGTATCCTGTGTAGACGGTCAGCCACATTCACTTGTGAGTGATGCTCCGATTGTTTGACCGTTTCTAGATGAGACAGCGGTTGTCCTATTAACTCCAGTCTATGATACCACGAAATCCCAGAACTCATCAAATTGTTGAGAACTGTTTTGATTACCAGTAAGTAGTGGGGAAGTTTGGTACATTATACAGATTGGGCATCATCCATAATCGATCGCATTCCCACAGAATTTTCAGTCGGCCTTTTCAGGAAAGAGACACTAGACACGAGTTTTGCTTTTGTTAGATCTCGTCAGTAGATAATTGTGAGCGGTATTCAGTTTACATAAAAGCAATCGCCTGCTACTCACTAATAAGCAAAATATCTGTCAACAATTTAATGATTTCTGTGATTTCAATTCGGGAAGAATTCATGGAAAGTCCCGGACGGAAGTCTTGGGGTCATCGAGTAGAGTTAACAGGATAACTTATATACGTTTCACCGTTGGTTGGTGATGTTGACCTGTTCTCAATGTTGCATCTGGGATAAGCTTGTAGGATTCGACCGAATGGTCGTGAGATGATGGATTAATGGGATGATTTCACGCTGGTGGATTGATAGATAACGCTTATGCTTAGAGAAAATCGTGTAGTCTTGGGTTAGCAGTAGATCACGAGCTTCAGTGAGTTGGAACTGTCAACACACCAAGCCGATCGGTCAGTGAACCGTTTACATCTGATCAGTAAGGTATTGAAACTATCAGAAAGGGTTTATAATTCAGTTTTCCTTGTTACCAAAAGTTGCATGTTGTGGTTAACGGTGCATAAATCTGCACGTGAGTATCTGGGCGGAACAACTAGGAGGAAATTGGAAGATACGGTTTTGGTACGGCATAATATGTCCATAAAATCACTAGAATCTCCTTGAAAGTGTGGTCGATAGAGTGTATATTTGCACATACTGATAAGATGTAGTAGACAGAAAGCATTTTTCAGACGCGTAGCTCACTGTGGGTTATCAATTCTAAAAGTATGGGCCGCTGGCTTTAAGTGCCCTGGAAACCGTTGAGTAAATGAGACGTTGAAGAAACTACTTATCGTGGTTTCATTTGACTGTAAAAACATGTGTGGGGTTGTGATTTCTGACAGCCTGTTGAGCGTGTACAGTGCAAAATGAGTTGTATGACAAATTATAACGACTTGGGTAGAACTGCTCGACATGGCCACCTTGAAGTTATGAGTTTGCTGGTGAACTTGGTATGCATTCGAAAGGAGATTGTAATGTCTCATTAACAGGCTATGTGTGTGTGGTGTTCTTATTCGGGTGCAACCATCAGTAAGCCCTACAGGCAATGAAAACGGTAGAGAGAACACGTGACCCAGCAGCAGACACCAGATTTTGACGTTTACAAGCGGTGGCGTCATTCTTAAGTGCGTGGACGATTGACCTGTTGACCGCTGAAGGCGCGACTCAGAACGCAGCTTGGGTCTCGACACGAGCGTGGGACACACAGGCGGCCTTGATGTGTACATAACAGTCACTAAAGGACGTGGCTAAGCTCCGATCAATATCTCGAGAAGTCTACGAAATAGGTTTAAATGCATGTGTTGCGACATGCTTGAGAACCCAACGCAGATTCAGTTGCTCCAACCACCGACTAAACTGAGCGTCCAGCAAATTCAGCCTTAGTGTAGCTGTGAAGACTGCTGTAGATCAACCCTGATTGGATTCCTCTGCCCACTGCCATCTATGTGGGTTAGTGTTGAAGTGGCATTGGATGCTGAGGGTAGTATTCGACAGATGTAGCACAGAAGAACACTGCATCAATTTCGATCTGGCACGCTTGGTAACTTGGTTGTAACAGATCTGTAAATTACTGTACGAACTGCTTTATTTTGCTTAATTATCGTATGGCTGTTTACCATCCAAAAGTACTCATATGTTCGAAAGTAATCATGGATTGAAATTTATCTGAACAAAACCAATCGCGATGCACGGATGCGCGTGGACGTGGAGGGAAACCACGCGCACAGCAACTTTGCTTACAGACTGCATTTTTAATGGGACTAGTAAAAAAGGATTGTTGAAAACTTTAACTTCGGATATTTTGCCGCTGTCCCGGAAGAATTATTACTCTCTTAGTCCGTCTACTACTCCAGGTAGATACTTGATAGTTGAGTTTTATAATAAATAATTCACGTATGAGAGAAGTGTTTAATGGACACCCGTCCTAACATTTGCTGTCTTTAACAATCGAATCAAGACAACGATAAGAATGACTGACTGGTTGTCAAACGACTTAAGTTCCTAGATCATTCTATAGAACTTCTGGTTGCCTAGGTGCTTTGTCTGACCGGTTGACACTCGCGTGCACACTTGAACGGATGAGTTCGACTCATCAGGCGGATTTTCATTATACCACAAACTAGAAACAAACACCATTGGAGTTTTGCTGGCGTTTTCTGCCTGGTAGATATATGGTGGAGAATATGATTTCTTGTCCAAACTGGCTGTTCAACACCAGGTTCGACAGACTATATGAAAGTAGGAGGATGGAGTGAGCCAAATGTCCTTTGTTGTAAACGTAGTTTGGAAATTACTTACCTATATAGATTAATTTGTGTCTGGATGGATTCTGAGATCATCATTTGATTGATTGGAGACCTTAAAAGAACTCTCGGTTATACATTAGTCAGGCCTGGGAATGTTTGTATACGACTGAAAATAGAAAGCAGCTATCACACACGTAATCCACGTTACAAATGTACGACTATAGTTGTTCCAACCTACTGCGATGACCGTGAATTTTCGATTGCATTCTAGGATATCAGATAATGGAAGCTACGAAAGCTGGGCATGATTTCTTCGAGGGTCCTACTGATGTGGAGGAAGTGTACTGTGTCTACGGAACTCAAGTAGCCACAATGGAACAACTGATCTACACATCATCCTCTCAGGATCAGATACCACAGGTTGTAGAAGGTGATGGAGACGGAACAGTTAATTTAAGGAGCTTGGAGGTGTGTCGTCGGTGGAGAAAAGTAATTCCCATTCCCTTGCCATGGAGTGAGCACAGAGCTATTTTGAAAGACAACCGACTGATTGAACTAGTGAGACAAGTCGCCGGATCCTTTTGAATTTCGTCCAACATGAGTACTGCTAGTGCATACTTCAAATATACATATATATATATACCCAAATCCGTGACATATTCTACTTTTGAATACCACAGTTTCGTCAGATGTTCTTTTTTCCAAAGTATTATTACTAATATTCAAAACGTGCTTTAAAGAATGCTATTTGTAAATATGTTCCACCCTCGATTTGTGACTAATTTCAACAGACTTCTGAGCAGGAATTACATTTCAACTGTTCTCTCGTATTCTTATTGCACACACTCACCAGGGGTTTTCTATTCACACCTTTTCCAACAGCTTCTAGTCTTAGGTTAAGTCTAAGACGTCTAGAAATGCAAAGCCCTATGGTGTACATGTGTCTCGAGGACTGGTGTTGATTATCTGCAAAAGTTCATCAAAGCTTAGGCAAATTTTAAGACTATTCCCGTAACACGCAGGAGCGAAGCTGTGTGTAATAGTCTTATTGCAGGCGGTCCCAGTATCCATGCAACTTAACCCCATGGTGGAGCACATGTTGCTTTGGGTTCTCTCATACTTCTGATATAGAAATTCAACCTGTTAAGTAAACCGCTTTGACCAAAATAAACTTAAATTTGGGGCCGTGCACATAAAAGGGTTCAAGTTACTGTAACTGTGTTTGCCCACAGGTACTTGCGACGTTGCTTACTCAAAACCATCATTTGAAACACGAACCGTTCGAACGGTCCACCAAGTTTACGTAGTCGAAAATACATTCTGATGTGCTAATCTAGAGTTATGTAATAAGGGATTGTATAGATATAATTTGGTCACTTTAGAAACACTAGGTTCAATTTCTTCTTCTGTAAGACTTCATCATAATACGTCCCTACCCTAGTCGAGATTCGCACTCCGGCCACGCTTTCATCAGCTAACCGCGTTGAACAATGTTCCAATAACCTCACATTATGCACCACTGAATTTTCACATGAAAACGTTTGACCACATTCGCTTTTGAGTAGTGCTGAATAGTATGCATTACTGAAGAGCTCTAACAAGAAAGAAGCCCGAGTCTTGTGCATGTTTTCGAAAGGGGTTGATTGGGGTGTCTTTGGGAATACTACATTTGTGATGATTTTTTGGTCAGATTTAAGCGTGTATCTTTGGTATTGTTTTGATGGCACCTCCCAATCAGAGAAGTCAACCACATTTATTCGCGGCGGACTACATGTTAGAGATGACGAGGAAACCCCCCCTCCAGGTTCTGTCCGGTTGATAGGTCATCAGACCAAGAAAGGTGTAGCAGTGTCACTGATCGTTTAGTACGCATAACGTCTAAACCAGTCTATCCGATCTATTGGATTGTCGGAAACAACCCGAGAGAGAAAACCTCAGCCATTCAGTTCACAATGACCCGATGAGAGCAGAAATCCAAGCACATTGACAGCAACTGTATAATCACACCCTTTTTTCTGCCTGGTGAACGCAATCCGCCAATCTCAACTTACTAGATTCAATAAACAAATAGCTTGTCTGTCTTTCTTCCACAAACGGCTAACTACCGTAGGGTATCGCATTGTAGGTTTCTATATCACATGGAGCAAAACTGAGTGTTCAAGCAGAAAGAGAACGGTACACTTTAGTAGTTTTAGCACAGCCAGTGCTTCGACAACGATATGTGATCCCCCACGCCTTGTCCTCCTTTAGATCGTGGTACCGTGAGCTTCTGAGTGAAAGCACGACGTGTAGATGAAAGTTAGGCTTAAATTTCCGGCAAACGCACTAGTGTAATGGTGAAAACGTACTGCTGCATGGTGATCTACACGAGTCGTAACCTCAGTGGTCACTGGTAGACAAAATTGGTACTGAGTGAATAACGAAGGTGGAAAGCCGTCGCGTAACTGGAGGTAGATGATTGGCAAAAGTTTGTAGTATTTAGAAATCAAAATAAGAAAATAAGCAATAAGATTCTTTGGTATTAAGATGGTACAAATATAGGGCAAATAATAGTTGGAGAAGAGTCACTGCAGGAGGAAATTGCTTAACCTACCAAGGGTTGGTTATGGCTAGCTCCAATATTCAACGGACAATGGAAATTGTACCTCCGACGACAACTCATTGTCAATGGAATGACGGAAATGATGTGAGTGAAAATAATATACACTGGACACACGATATCTAACAAAGGATACTAGTGGAGGCTCATCCTATGTAACTGGATAATCTAAATTACACGAACATCGTGATTAAACACAGAATAAGACAGACGGATCTCATCAACACTTAAGTATATTAACCACCTAAACCCATATAGCTGGACTGCCATTGTTTCTGATCACTGAAACGATTAACCCATTGCATTGTAAGTGGGCTAAATGACCGACGGTACCGTTAAAATCCGCGAGAAGACCCCTCCCCAGGAAAGGTTTTCTAAACTGTTCGGTTACTTCTCCGACCACTAATGTGGCCGTCGGTTCGCAGTCAGTGTGTTCGAAGCTGAAACGCTGTGCTGTTTTGTCAGCATCAATCTGAAATTTCATGAATACGATCAAAATTTACCCACTTCTCTGTTCTCAAGCCTGTACACACTAAAGTGATACTTTCGTTCCCCTGTACCCCAACCTATCACCTCAGAGAAAACTAATCAAACTGTCGCCTCAACTGTCGCTAGACTTACAGACTAATATCACGACTAACACCGTGGCCGCTTCTCTTACAGCCGAACGATCTTCATGCTGTAAGAATTGCCAGTCAATCGCCATGGTGGTCCATAGTTCCTCACAACGGATCTGCCATCGGACTCGATATCAAATGGTCAGCTCAGCACTCTCCTAGCTCGTTTGTGTTATCTTCCAGTCGCACAAAGAGGCGATTATTGTTCCATGTAGCGCTGCTGGTTTAAATGCGTGCTTCTTATGCTTATTGTGCGGGAGTGGCCTCCCAGGTTTCCCTCCACAATCCGTTATTGTCAGGTGTATGCATTCCAAAATGAGCAAAGTTGAAGGCATGAACCCCAACATAGACAGGAGTTGAGGTCCGGATATTAAAAGCGAACACTGGTAAGAAATGGTGGTTCACAAACGTCAGCCTTCCTTTCCCTGACTACGAAAAACTGTTCGATAGAAAATGTTTTAGGAGGGAGCATTCAGATGCAAATTTTGGAATATTGAGCAAGGCTTCTTGTCAACATCTAGAGATGTATTTGAAACAACTTAAGGAGCCTATATCCTCCAGCCATACAAACATAGTTACCAACGTAACTTCAACCTGATAGCTGGTGGATGCACACTGTTATTCATTGATTAAAATGTAAGTGGAACCTGTGGAAGAGTGGCAGGTACTACGTGTAAAAAAGCTTCGTGTTCTTACCGGCTACCTCAGAACGGGCCTGGAGTTCTTTCATACGTGAACGACAGAAGTTACAATGTGGGGTGTTTGCAGTTGAAAAGTAACCCAGATTTTCCCGCTAATTGCATGCAAACTCTGCCATCAAACGAAAAAGCCAAAGGGAATGTGTAATGAGGATAGACGGTCGCACCATACTACTTACACCACCATTCAGCAGCAACATGGATCGAAATGATCGATAGATAAATACGGGAGAGATACGGAAAGGATCACTGGAAGGCAGAATGACATAGAATAGCTTTTGCCACATGACGGAACTGAGACATGGTGTCCAAAGCGACTGGAGCATTGTCGGACGAGTGTGGCGTGCAAATGAGTGTTTCTGTTCGTAGTCCCGTTGAGACGCATAAGTCGTGTGTTGGTTTCCCTCAAATAAACTCCTGTGTCATCCGCCTTCTGGGTTCACAACAAACGCGTCAGTCCACACCAAACGCGCACAATTAGTGGCATTCGTTTTCGGGCTGGGCTGCCGAAGGACCAAAGGAGGACCAGCGGATGAAGGTAACCACCAACGGCTAGCGTCACAGGTTGCAGGTGCACAAAACAGCCTATTATCCAGTGTGAATCCGAATGAATAAGTTATGTAATCAAACACATTGGATTAGACTCAATTAGCGAACTAGCTAGAACCCAATGCTAGCCTGAAGCAGTAGAAACAAAAGACTGGGAGCTGTGGTTACAGTTACAATTTTTGTTGCACTTCGGGTTACAGGTACTTCTAAAAGTGAAAAGGCCTGAAGCATTTGGTTAAGGAGTGTGATATAGGCAGATACCAATTGTCCCGCGTTCTTCTGGAGCTCATAGAACAGAGGTTACAGGTACTTCTAAAAGTGAAAAGGCCTGAAGCATTTGGTTAAGGGGTGTGATATAGGCAGATACCAGTCGTCCCGCGTTCTTCTGGAGCTCATATAATAGAGATCTATTCTATTTGACAGTTCTCGGAATAATGCTACAAGAATGAGGACATTTTCAATTGACCGTGATCGTGTCATTCCAGCCGACCGGTGCGTTCCCGTGA
This sequence comes from Paragonimus westermani, assembly GCA_008508345.1. Taxonomy (NCBI): domain Eukaryota; kingdom Metazoa; phylum Platyhelminthes; class Trematoda; order Plagiorchiida; family Troglotrematidae; genus Paragonimus; species Paragonimus westermani. The sequence continues at coordinate 28,083 of QNGE01005820.1, forward strand.
TGCGTTTTCCGCCTACTGTGACCAGCACAACAAAAACGGGGGGCTTGGGAACCAAGACATTTGAAATCACATTGTGGTGGATTGTCAGGTCGGAGGTGCGAGTTTTCGAACGCTCGACCGAATGCCTCAACGCGGGGTGGTGGAGGTACGTTCGAAAACCTGCCGCGATCGGATCAAGGACAACGTGCGCGACCGGATGAGTCATCGCTCGACTGGATCGGACCAACGGGCGAGACAGGGCAGGCGAAATACGACAGACGGCCAGATCGGAGGCGTGGTTTTTCCAACATTTGGAGGAACATATCGACACGATGTTGGAATACGGTCAAGGCCGGTATTGGGTGGATGGCGGACAGCACGAGCAGCCGGACGAGCCATCGCGCAACGGAATCGGACAAACAGACGAGGAATGGCAAGCGGAAAACCCTCCGATAGAAAGCACCGGTCACACACGTAAACCGGTTAGAAGTGCACACGACGTG
>QNGE01005821.1:0-38439 GCA_008508345.1 Paragonimus westermani
GATTCGCTCAAGTTGCTGGCGTACATTCCGCTGACTGAAGCCGTTTATCACATGAAGTTCTCATCATTTTGTTCGTCATATTTTATATCAGCAAAGGCCGTCTTGTGTACCTCCGTGAGACGAATCAATTTGCTCAATGGTTTGAAACGTACGCAAATAGCAATACCACCTTCCATGTACTTCTGCTGGCCTTCCAGGAACCGTAAGAAAGTGTAGAATAGACTATTCTCAAAAGTCTCCGCATAACATATTGCACCATGGTCCACGTCCTAGAAGTAATAAATGCCGTCAGTTAATGATATGATGAATAATCTCTGCATTACCACATATATCCAAAATTCATGCATCCATATATTCCAAATGACTATTATCACACAGAAACGACCAATTAACATCAACCATACGGGATTTCGAAAACAATATAGCATAACATTGTTTTCAACTATCGGTCAATTGAAACAAACAGATGTCAGTCAGAAACGTCGATTTTGGCGATTTTGGTTTCCTCATCAGGTGGTGAGGTAAAAAAAGCAGTATGTGTAGCGAAATACTTTTTCTCCCCTGAAAACTGAAAAAATCACGTTCTACAACTAGCATTCCTGGAAAATTAACAGTGCCGAAGCATGGTCTTGAATGTTCTGGTCACTAAGGTCATAAGTGAAAGTTTTGCTGTCGCTTCGCGATTCCCACTGTTTATCTGAGGTGCTGTCTTATAACCCGAATCAACTGCAAAATGTTGCAGCTCTGTGCTCTACAGACCTGTCAGAGCTCACCATTTACACGTGTAAAACTATCAGTCAATGTTCGTTAAAGTTCCTCGGTATTGTGGCTTACTCAGTTTATTGTTATTTCGGTCAAATGACCGGCTACACAACTGGTAGGCCTATCATTCTTAGACGGTATCTTCAATGTTTCGTGATACACCCATCGGCGAATATATACAGGTCTATCTGATCATCGCTGAGATCACTGTGCTTGCTTCTATTATCGTCAGGCTCGCCCAATGACGACCGTACACTTATATTATCACATAATTGGATAAGTTTGCTCCACATCTTTTCTCAAGCAACTCACCATTCATACCATTCCTTGGCCCGCAAACATTCATTTCGCTCCAATCTAACCTTGATCACTTGTGTGAGTTAGCCCAAATCCGCTTCATCATCCATTGCTGGTCAGCGCGTAGTTGCCCATTTCATTGTACGTGCACACACTTTCCCCAGACATCGATGACATTTTTACATTTGAAGTGAGAAAACCACTTCATTGTTCTATTGGTCAGATATCACTGTATTAAGGCAAGTTCCCACGAGCCTCTTTTTCATGCCTCACCTGACGAAATTTTTTACCCCCACCGTTGGATATTAGAAGACAGTGCAACTGGATTATCAGATTAAGCGCCACTCTGTGTGAACCTGAATCGTTACCGGACGCTTTGATACCCAGCACTGGTTGTATACCGGATCAGAGTGTGACTCTTATATCACGTCAATGATATGCACGTAACCCAGACTTTGTTCTGCACCAAAGTACAGCAGCCCCAATTACCTGAGGCATACAATTTTTCCCACATCTTACAATTCCTAACTTTCCGTGTCACCATAGTGGTAGTGGATCGGCTGAGATGTCCCCCCAATTTTAATACACCCTTTTGAGGGAAGAATTAATAAAGGTAGCATGTAGTTTATCGCATTTCACGAAGTGGTCAACCCTGATGAAGTAGATTAGCGGCCCTCTTATTAGGTATCGCAACACAAATCACACGTGCCAAAATTATGGGATAGGTGAGCAAGAAGGAAGTCGTTTTAGGATAACACTTTCATCCAGGGGTTTACCAGGACCCAGACAAACGTCGACCTATTATGATAGTGGATATAACTTGGTCTTCGCCGCGTTTGTTGGTGATATTTCAAGGAATGGAAGATATGTTGAAATTTTACTGAATGACATGGAGGTGTGCCTACAAGCAGATATGGCCTCCGGCATTACACTCATCTCTGAAAAACGTGGGACTGTTTACACAGACCGGCACACTTGAAGACCGATCATGTGAACTGAACGCACTGAGGAATCAAGTTCCGTATGTGGGAAAGTTTAACTGTGAGTTCGATCCTTGCAATATACATGCTCGTGGTGTGCCCTACACTGTAAAAGATATTAAGTTTATTTTAATGAGTGTGGACGGGATTGATAAACTGGGGCCATTTGACGTGCCATTGAATCCAGTCTGTGGTCAAGCTTGTCCAGTTACTAAGGTTATGCAGGCTTATCGAAAGCGAGGATCGCTGGTTGACGCAGACGTAAAAACAAAGATGATTTCACAGTTGCAAGGACGATATCATAACCTTTTCGAAGATGCTCTTGGTCGGTGCACACAGACAAAGGCCATCTTGCATTTTTACTCAGGCTTCGCGGAAGGCTGAGTTGGACCAGTTGGAAAGAATAGTGGTCATTGGGCCGGTGAACTGTTCGGTTTGGGCCACACTCAAAAAGGTAGTAAAAAAAGGCAAATGGGTCGTCACTCCTCAGCTGGTCTAAACGAAACATTGGAGACTTGTCAGTGTCCGCTGCCTCCTCCGAGTATCTGTGCACAAAGCTAAACGGTGGCAGTATTTTTTCTAAGATCGACATTTTTGAGGTCTATCATCAGGTGGAATTCGACGCATGCGGTAAGCAGTTTTCAACCACCAACACACGTCGTGGATTGCACAAGTTCACCTGCATGCCACTCGGTGTGAAGTGCGCTCCACCGATCGCTTGCAGGTCGTGGACACGGTGCTAACTGGTTTGACGTGTGCCATGGGTTACTTGGACGACATTGTTATCCTTAGTGCCTCGGTGGAAGATCATCAGTCGCAACTTCGCTTCGGTTTTTTAAAAGCAATGATGAGTATGGTCTGCGTCAGGCCCAACAAATACTCCTTCTCCACCGACTTCAGTGTCTGGGTTTCAGTAATGACCAGGAGGGCCGTAGGTCCGACACAGGGAACATGAAAAGTCACACCGTAAGTACTCCCTCCGGCGGATAAGACTGCCCTCCCATCGCTCTCAGGCCTGGTGATATATTACACTAATTTTCTGCATCTTATGCACGATTTTCGTGCCCCGTTAAATCATCTACTTGCGAAAGATCGTCTGTGGATGTGGTCAAAAATCTCGCAGGTGTTCGTTTGCACGTATCAAACAGACTTTGATATCTGATTCACTTCTAACCCATTCTGTCCCGAAACTGGATAAATTTCCGTTGCAGGCGCATCCTGGTGTGACATTGTAGCGGTTATTTTGCCTAAATGTTCAGAAGGCTCATAAAAGACAGTCTTATATTTTTCACACACACTAAATTCGACTGAGAAAAACTGCAGCCAAATAGAAACCGGAGGGCTCGCGATCATGGTTGCGGTTGAAAGATTTCTTTAAATGTTTCGCGGACAAGATTTTGCGTTATATCCAGACTATAAGCCCCTTCTGTCAATTTTTGGTGAAGTAAAGGATGTTCTGGTTCACACTGCGAATCGATTGCAGCAGTGGGCTACGATGTAGCTGGGACACAATCTTGCAGTGCGATTTGAGAAAACATTGAGTTTTGAGTATACAGATACGTTTTCACGCCTCATAGTGAATGAGGCAGTCACAAATCTTGATGAGGGCCCAACCAATTCACTGATATCAAGATGATGAAATTCACGAAATTATTTCAGACACAGTGAGTAACCTAACTGTAACTCCACAGTGGGTCGCGAAGATAACAAAAGAGGACGATTTATTGCAGCGAATCATGCTTTGCCTCCAGAATGGTTGGCCAGCCGGTCCAATAGATGACAGGCCGAGAAGTTGTTTTCGCATCGATCAACGGCTGCTTAATTTAAGCACACCGTGTTGTAACTCGAACGGTTTTACAGCAGCGCGTGATGAGGCAGCCACATTCGGGCCATCCTGGTATCAACTGCATGAATTTGGCCGCTTTCAGCTATGTTTTACGACCAGAAATCTACGATCAAGTGGAAAATTCCGCTCAACCTCTCAGAAATGGCTCAATAACTGCAACAGTTGCCCGTCAACTCCGAAGTGTGCACATGGTTCGAGGCCCACAAACCCTGGGCCCCACTTAACCTGGATATTTCAGGCCCACCAAATAGACTCTTCCATTTGTTGGTGGCCGATGCGCACTCGAAGTGGCCGAAGGCTCTTCCTATGCGAGTAACCACAAATTCAACAACCAATTCTTATCCTGGGCGGTTATTCGCCCTACTTTGTTATTCGGAATGTTTGGTGATTGACAACAGAACCCAGTTCAGTTCAGTGGGATTCCAAACATTGTGTTATCAACGGTACTCATCACCATTTCGCACCAGCTCATCATCCACAGTCTACTGGCCAGGCAAAGAGATCTGTAGATACGGTAGGGAGGGCCTTACAGAAAATGGAAGGAGAAGGAAAAGTGGAGGAGAGGATAGAGGGTTTCATGAGGGCCCACCTCTCATCACTTGACACAGCGATAGCGAAACAGCAGTCACTGGCTAAAACATTTCTTGGAGGACAGTTGAGAATTCCACTAGACGTTGTATGGCCATAGGTCAATCCAAGGAAGTGAGATAGACCAATAGAGGCGCAGCTCAACAGGCATCATGGAGCTCGCCCCAGGTTTGTCCGACAGAAATATGTACTCAATATCCGGGATATGTGTCACACGGGAGCGTCTGGCTACCTGGCCGAATTGTCAGTCGTGAGCGTGACGCCGCATACCGAGTAAGAGTTGAAAACTATCTGGGCACGTCATGCCAACCACTTGAGTTGTCCAGCTGACGGTGGAGAGGAGTACCAACAGACCGAAAATCAACCGCCAGTTGGCCTATTGCTAGGTACATTCTCGTCAACGCCGATATGCCAAACATCCCATCTTACCGTGTTCGCCAACCAATCAGAAGCTCGAATGTAAACCTCAGAAAACGTTCTTATGGCAAGTGAATAACTCGCTTTTCTCGGAAACAGAGGGGTTGCTGATGCGTTCTCACTGTCACCGTGAATCAACGCTTCTGTCACTGTGGGCAGTGTTGTCAGGAGCCATGCTATATTTGGACCAGGACATAGCGAAATACGTGCTGGCAGATCAGTTCTTGAAAAGAATGTCACTAACAGTCCTGAGGCCGTCTAGGGTTGCACCTATCGCGCGTCCGATGACGTTGGAACAGCTGGCCGATGCGTTTTGACAATTGCTGGCAGGAAACTCCACGACGGTTAACAAGTTGGAGGCAAGGGAGCCGAGTGAACCTAATGACTTTCGAGGCGCATCCAGAAAGTTGAGTCAGAATGTGGCGGCTATGGAGGTGAAGAGAGGAGAACAGTGGCAACGTCTTCTACAGATGTGGAGGAATTTGGCACAAATGTAGATTTCGCTCACCCGGCTAGAACAAGCCGTACTTAAAGAAAAATTTCACCAACTTTCTTCCTGGGAAAGGAGATCCGGTGACAGCGGCAGTTGGCAGGACAGCACCCCAGGCTAGGGGGGATTCAGTGTCAGTTCAGAATGCGGTTCGGCTGACACCAGGGCCGCGACTTCATTGACGGCGCCGAGGCCATGAAAGATTGTTCAGCCGTGTGCGTTGTACGTTTGAACAGTCGTTGTGCTCACTCTCACAGTTAACATCCCGGCAGGATATTATATCTGAATCCATGGTCGCGTAATCAAGCAAACATTACTCATTTTCCCCGACTCACGTTGGACCATGTGAGGGGTGAATTATTTTGACCGCGTTGGGGCCTTGATTGATTTGAGTTATGGTAAACTTTTAGCGAAGTATGGGGTGGTTTTATCAGTGAGAAGGCAGAAACTACGATGCAGACAAATTGAAACGAACACACTCACAGCGATCCCAACCTGCGACAATCGGTTTTTGAATGAAATGCTATGTAAATTTCAGGAAATGTCCACCAAGGATCAGGACCCGAACGAATACTGTGGCTCGGTTGAACATAAAATCTCTGTCGAGCCAGGGCGATTTCGACCATTCGGCATTAAGTGAACCTCAGCACACGTGCAGGACGTAATTTAGACAGAAATTGTCCAGGAAACCGGTAGCTCGCTCAGTTTTTCGTCTTGTTAGGTCGGAAACCCAGGGGCGAATCCAGATTTCGTGTGGACTTAGGACCACAGTCGCGGTTGTCGCAGTGGTGGCGGAGAGTTCTGGCAAGCCGTAGAACACTAGAGTGTATACAGGTTTGAACTTGCGGTCTGGTTATCAGTAGGCTTTTTTAACGAGACTTGTGGGTGAGGCCCACACGTACGTGGTCGGTGTTAACAGTACGGAATGTTGATACAAACCAAATTCCCAGCATATATATCTCGGCAAGTGCGTCACCACCCAACTATTTAACTGACATGCGCGTCCTTCTAATCAGTCAATTTCAGCGCACCCTGCAATATTTAACCCTCACTACCTGGTCGCCCCCTCATGGCCTAACCAGTCATCCTACCACAATGACACTCTTCAGGCGCTTTCTGCAGCGGAGTCAAATCCCGACGGTAGCCAATCGAACATTACCGGAAAGTTGCTACACTGCTTCGCCATATAATGTTTTGCGACCCACTGCCCAATCTGTCATGAAGCGCTTTAGCAGTTCAGATGTTGTGCCGTAAAGAAAATAATTCCATTAATTTATTATTCATGAACGTAATATCATTTGTGAGCGAAATGCGCAATTTTTAATCCTGTTTTTTGCCTAGTCCTCATAACATTCACGTCCTTGAAAACTGGTGTTCCCCTGATACTTCAGACACGCAAATAAGCATCATGAATTACCATTCGTTCCGTGGGGATCGTTCCACAGGATGAGGCGGTGGACGTGTTAGTCACTTATGAAAGCAATTCCCCGCAGTAATAATTGACGAGTCCAGTCTCTCTAACATCGAATAGTGGTCGTTGTTAATGGTCTACATCGGCCCTTGCGGGCTACTCATGGAATGCAGCTACAAACCGCTTAACGCTAACGGCAGTGATATGACTTACTTTGTAGAGAACCACACGGCAAACATGCCTCGCGAACACAAACTAATATGTGGTGATCGTAACATGCTTGATGTCTCGTGGACTTCATTCTCAGCTCCAGCAAAACAGGCCGAATTTCTTCCATGTACTCATCTAAACGGATGAAACCAATATGTCCTAACACCCACCAGACAGAGGCATATATTGGATCTCATAGTCACCATAGTTACCTCGTCCTTAGAAGTATCTGTTTTACAACAATTTCCAGGAAGCTATTACAGCACCGTCGAGTGTCTGTTTGCTTTTAATATGGCGACCCTGTCGACAGTTGTATTCTCTTGTCTGACGATGTTCACCTATTGAAATAACTTTTTTTCTTTACTGTGGTCCTTAAATTAGAATATTTTCTCACTCACATGAGACCCAAGCTCAACAGCCGAGGGATGTATCAAACTGTCACTTTGTATGGACACTAACAGCCATGGAGACATGAAGTTGAAAAGTGCCAGTGTGCATGTATGAAACAGGATCCTTACTTCTTGAGTCGAAGCACAGATGAGCACTAGATGTTCTCTTCTTTGGTGCAAATGAGCAGCACGTTTGAGTGTACAGAACGTGGAGTGCAACTGTGTAATATATATCAAGAAAAGCTGATGCTCGGTCGCCAGCAGAGAGAGAGATGCAAAAGAAGGCTGACGACTTTCTCAGTAATCAGCTCATACATCATTACTTATGATTGCCAAACACCAAACGGTTCTGTTGCAATAGACAGGCGGAATGTTGAAACTTTCGCTCGGGATCTGAGGGCCCGGTATTTAGACTCTGTCAATTTCTCCGAACAATTTTGCCCCCAGATTGGCAAAAGGCTCTATCGGAAAGATATTCATCCTAACGGCTGCGAGACCGGCTGCTTACAAAATATGTATTCGATCGCCACCCGAGTGTTACATGTTTTATTAACCGCCGTCTATGCAAACCTGTTAGGTTTGCGTTTGGAAGTCTTCGGCTACCATCTGCTAAAAGCTTACTGGGATATTCACCCTCATTCACCTTTGAGGAACGCTTTCGAAAGTAAAGTATTGGGCCACTTTGCCTACGAAGAACGAAGTTGAGCCTCAAACTTCTGTATAATCTGGAGCTTCCAGAGGCCACCAATATAGCATTTGCCTTTCACTTGCAAAACAGTTTCCCAAATAGTCTGAGAACTAGGGGTTCCACCTTACCAACCGCGCTAACGTAAAAACATGCGCCCAATCTCTTTTATTGTGAAATTTTGTTATGCATGGAATATACTGTCTAGGAAAATCAGAACCAGTTACAAAATACAGCACCTCAAAAAGAGCTTGAACATCTATCTTATTCTGCCTAACACAATGCCGTCTAGTTGCAGAGCCCCGGAATGTTCAGTGTTGAACTCTTGGTCTGGATGCTGACAGGCTCCTATCATGCAATCCGGTTGAGATAAAATGGCATTCACCGTGAGAGGAAAGCATCATAGCTTTACACATAAGTCATTTGTACTGTCGAGTGCTCTTTTGAAGTTCAGATGACTGATGTTTAAGATACTACACAGATCACACAATACTTTTGTCAATGGAGACGATATTATAATCTACAGCACCAACGAAGTAGAAGGTTCAATACACGTTTCGGCTTTGTTGTAGGAGATAGAACAGTCCAGCAAATGGATCCATAACCCGATGTCGCAAATGGTGAAACGAACTTGGGTAGTAAAGTGATCGCGCATAACCAAGCGTGCTTCTCACATATGCGTTGGGAAATATATATATTATTATTATTACTCAGTCCCAAGGTCAGTCAGGACGAGGTCCAGCCACTGTCTGAGAAGTTGGTGACGACCGAAGCTACTCCGCTACTGACAACAAAGAGGACACCGCGACAGTTTCTCGGTCAGACTGGGCTTTACAATCGACTCATCAAAAAGCTCCATGGACTCGTTATCCCACTGAGTGAAATATCGAGAGGGGATTGCTAACTTCGCCGGTCAAAAGAGCCAATTGTTCTTTCGTCAAAATCCAAAAACTCATGAGGGGACAACTTACTCCGAAGTTGCTGGCGGATGGACAGATTTACATTGCAACAATAGTTTTAAGTGACGTAGGAATCGCAGCTGTACTGAAACAGGGAAGTGGTGCTAAATAATTTGCTATTTGGATACTAATCTGTGCTGAGGAAGATTATCCAACGACATAAAAAGAGTGCTGGGCGAACGTATATATCGTGGAAAAGTGGAGATCATGTTTGCTGAACTGACTCTCCTACGTGGTGACTGACCACAGACGGTTGGAGTGAATGACATCAACAGTGGTCCTCCGAGGGAGGCTCACTTGTCAGGCAATATGACTACAGAGGTCCGACTTTACAGCTCGCCATCTAAAAAAGTGAATCATATTCCTGATTTGCTGCTCAAAACGTAATACGCGGGTGGAGTTTAAAACGATCACGGGAAGTCCCGAGCAGCACATATGATGGGTACGGCGATTCAAAGGATGTTTGACCAGCGTACATTAGAAGTGCAACCACTGGAAGACGAGCAACACCTGGAGGCAGAAGCCTACAGAGTGCAATTGTCAAACTTAAGGTTGAGTAGTACCGGAATTAAATGCTGTGACTGTGGTAGGGAAGAAATACGATAGCTATGCCGACGGAGTTGAGAGCGGCGATTGCGGAGTAATGTCACCAGCTGGCTTACGCGGGATGTCATCGAATTTACGAAGTGTTGAGGCAGAGGCCATAAAGCCAGGGAAAGAAGGATAACGTTAACAGTCATGTGCACGTATACCAGCAGTGTCAGGTGCGAGAAAATATTAACAACTCCAGTCGGTACCCCAAACGAGCAATCTGTGAAATTGAGGAATTATGGTCGGTGGATGCAATGGGCCCCCTTCACTAACCGATTCCGAACTCAATACATCATAATCGTGACTGAACAGTTCACGAGATCGATCAAAGCAGCAGAAATACCCGATCGGTACGCAAGCGCTGTATGCAGTGCGGTGACGGAACGCATCGTTGCGGATCACATTGCGAAGCACATTGACTGTCCAAAGCCGTTGTTTTGGAAGTGAGGGGCTTCGCAAGTGTTTGGAACGCTTGGGAATCACGAAAATTTGTGCAACGCCGCAACAACAGCGACCAAATGGGGTGGCTGAAAGGAGCAACCACACAACCATTGATTGAGTAGCAGCCAATAAAGGAAACTGGAATGAAATGTTACCATTGGCTCTGTTAACCCACCGCAGTTAGCCACAGAGAAAGCAGTGAAACCGTCGTTCAGGCGTGCGAAGCCTGATGGCCGATTAGGCAATTGGCTCACGAAGAGACCGTTAGATAACTGCAAGTGAAGTAACAGAGGCTTGGAGATTGGTCAACCAGGACCTGACGGTGGCACAAGAGCTTACGAAGAAGCAGTTGGCAGTGAAGTTATTAGATTGATGTACTGTGCATGAACTTGGTTCGAAGGTTAATTAAAAGACAGGTGGGATTCAGGTGCAAGGTGACGCAAGGACGAGCGGCTGAACCACACTATCCACCTCAGAACTAGTCAGTATTGAGGAAGAAACAGTCAATTTAACATTGGAGTCGCCGTGGCAAACGTGCAAGAAGAAGAATAGGAGTTCTGCAAGGCACGAAGTGGTCCTTAGGGTACACAGGAAATGAGCATTGCTGTCCGTGGCAACCATGAGGCTCCGGTATCACTGTGATTCCCGGACGCTCAATGGTGATCCCAGATATACAAGTTCATCAATTCTGAGTCCGTTAGGCAACCGCTTTTGATCCCCAAAGAAAGACGGTTGTGAAGGCGACTTTCCATTAGTAAGATAAAGGAAAACTTTTATGAATTGAATAGAAGAAGAAGCACCAAACCTTGATATTGAACTCGCCAAGTATTCAAGTCCCGTGAGTACGACCAAATGCAACAGTCCTGTAATGGCAGAGCGGTCCGGCGCAAATGAAAACAGAGCACACGGAAACAAAATCCCTGTAGTGGGAATTAGAAAAGAATAAACTGCGCTCGAACAAATTCCCACAGGTAAAGGATATCAAGACTTAGAAAAAAATCATGAATAGTGTGCGTGGATGAAATTTTTGTCGCGCGTACTTCAAAGAATTTTGTTAGTCTCCGCAAGAAAGGCTGGCAACCTCTACCGTGGAGATTTCGAACGTAAGAAGAATACGGATAAACAGGAAAGGAGTGGATGAAGACGGAGAAGGTGGTCATCGACTTCCTACAAAAAACATAACCACAGCCGAACATTCCAGACAAGCAACTATTCAACATCGCCCCTCGAAATCAACGTTTACCCAACATTCAAGTAATACGAGTTGAGCGTACATCGTGGCCGGGTTCATTGCCCCGAAAATTTACTGGCCTGTGACACCATTATCCCCCTTCTCTTCAGGGAAACATGGAACTCATACCTATCCGGATCGTACCGCTCTTTGTTCCGGATTACAGCTCGCAAACGTGGTTGTCGGCCCTGGGCCGTAAGCATATGGGTTGAGAGTCTCCAACTAGAAGAATGAGGTCCCCAACCTTCAAGCCTCGTCTGAATTTGGTTCACTTGCGACAAACCTGGATGAGGGTGGGTACTCCCTGATCCAGCGTTTCCAAAATACGCTAGCCAGCTATTGAGTCTGCTTCCACTCTCCAAAGTACCTTTCTATCAGTGTGATGTGAGTGCGCAGCGGGCCCGGGTTCAATTTTAGAATCAACAGGTTATTTGAAGCCGAAGAATCGTCCATTCAATCGTAAGCTGGAACCAGAGTTCTGTCACTCAGGGTTCTTTCGATTTCAAGGAAGTAATTTATTTAGTCTCAGCCGAAATTACCTGGTGTTGGTTCGAACCGTTCCATTCGGTTTTTAGGGGATCACCAGGCACAATTACTTCCTCTACATCAGCGGCTAGGTGCTACATATACATTCAACACTTTTGTGAGCTCAACCCCTGGGCAGTTCAGATTAATATTTCAATACTGCTCTGTTTTCGCTGGGCTGCTCATCGTAATTCTCGTCTATATTCTCTTCATTTAAACAGATTTTCAACATTACTTCTCTACCAAGATTTACAGCTAACATAGGCCCCCCACTTCATTAGTTCATGCTAACCTGCGAATAGTCAATCAGTCACATCGTCTTGTCACACTTGCTTTTGGAAGACTTTTGCGCAGTGCTCAGTTTTCTAAATGCAGCTTAGAAATGGCAGCTGGACAAAATTTTACAGCGCCGGATTCATTGTAAGGCAATTCTAACTGGGAAACATATTCTAACTGCTTTATGCGGCTCAAACAGAAGCGTCGCTTTGTTCGCCGTTTTACCAACAGAACACAGTAAGTCGGCCCAAAATGACACGAAACAAGTATTGCAAACAATCGATAGGATGTTAAGGGAAAGTGGCTATCATAATATCTTTGAAACCCAAAATATGATGGCCTTTAACTATGGAGTTATCCGGTTAACATGATGCAATTAAAATCCATATTCATCCGTTCACCGTTCCTGAGCAACATCTTAATAGAAGAAATAAACCGTTGAATACATCATGCATTTAAACGCCTCTGGTGGCAAAACATAAGGGGCCGGTTTAGCCACTTCTTTCCCCGTCATTTAATTCGAAAGACAAGTTGCCTATCTTCGGCCAAACTGTGTTTCAGCACTCTCTTTTTCGCTCTCTTTCAGCAGGATATGTTGGTCAAACAACATGGCGTTCCTGCAAATGAATTGAACAACGTAATCCTACCCGACTTAGGACAGGGTAAATCAAAACTAATAACGGCGCAGAGGGAACATTTTTTTGATAAAGTTAATTCAGTTGACCACAAGGCAGTCCACCGCGTGTTTTGAAAAAGTCCAACATCCACCCTAAGATTGTCAGGCAAAGAATACTACCGACCGCGGACTCGATTAGTATTTGATCACTCCACTGAGATTTGGTCTCGCAAAGTTCCTGGTACCCTCGCAACTGCCGTGACCAAAGTCACACCACTATATGAAACAATATTTTATAAGACAGTGAAAGCGTAGGGCTCTCAACAAACGTTCTCGCTCGACGTGCCAGTTGGAATTCCTCAATTTTGTTACAAATTCTGCTGATTCGAGCGATGTGAATGTGATTATAATGCTGGACATGCAAAATGGTTCCGATCTTGTACATTGTAAGCTTCTGGTGCACGTGATTCATTGCCCAGCTAGTTTGTCTCATACTTCAGGGGTTACACACAAAGAGTGAAAGTAGGTAGTACTAACCCAACGTCCAGACCAACCTCCCGTAGGATGGCTCACGGAGGCGTCCTGGGGCCGACTCTGCTTTTTATCTACATAAACGATATTTGTGGAATTATTGAGCACTGTAAATCATTCCTCTTTACTGATGACAACAAACTTGTTTACATTTTTTCTCCCGATGATCTCAATTCTTGTTTAGATAGTATACGGAAAGGCTTCATACTATTTACGACCTGGTACTAAACTTGGTTGGTGAAATTTTCAGCCATTAGACCTTAAGTTGTGGCGCACGGTTGTCATATGCCGTAGGACCTCTGAAGCTTAGCGGCCATAGTATCGCAACTGCCATATGTGTGCGCTACTTGGTTACGCAAACTTACTTAATTCTGCAGAGCATATACATATTTTATAATGAAAGACGCTAGACGAGCGACGGGTTATATCGAGGATTCATCCTTTCCGCTCTGAACTACAAATTTGTAAAATACGCATACGACCCCAGTTCGAGTGCTGGACGTTTAGATACAGCTACACGCGCGAATCTGGGAAACTAGCTTCTGTAAGTCTTCGACGTGCATTTACAAAAATTGTGCTGGGCCGCAATTTCTGGGCTATAGGAAACATCGACAACCGTTTGCACTCAGCCATCTTCTGTGATGGCTCAAGAGGAATCTGGCACTCATGTGTAATATGTTTTTCCAGAGTAGATTCACCGTCGGTTTTTCGATCCGCTTGCACCATGGCTCAACGTATGGCTTCAAGACACAAGACAATTCCTTTCAAGGCTTTGAAAATGCTGCTTTCCAATTTCTTCTGGTAAAACATCATCATATTTGGAACAAACTCCTGTATACAGTTGAACTAGACCACAAGACTTTCCTGACATCAGCGAGTGTAACATTCAAACGCTGCCTGCCGGAGGACGATACCTTTAAAAACGGACCCAATAGCACCTGAGTGAAAACCGCCTATGCCACGTTATGTTACGCCACGTACCCCTCGAATTTGTCCACACTGTAAATTTCTCCACCGAAGGTGGTACTCCTGACCTCGCAGCTCTCCAGTGACTTTGGCGAGATGAATCTTATACTCCGTTACATCTAAAACGTGCATGTGAACAAGATAACAGGTCTGTGGTGAACATGAGTATCAATAACCACAAGCCCGTTCTTACCGACCAATCATCTTGATAAGCTTTCACAATTTACTCAATGGTGGCCCTCTGCGTACGGTTATTCATCACTGTGCGGAATTTGTGCGCATTAAAACTGTTGGGAAAACCAGAAAGGTACTTGTTATGTATATCCGACACGACCTTACAAAAATTTCGACTTACCACCTGTGTTTTCTCCGCTACCTCAAATCCCTTTTGTATACCACCTAGCTCGTTGTTAAGCATCCATTTTAACCTGTGTATCGGCCGTATAAGGCAGATCAACATCAAAATTCGGTAGTAATCATACACCAGAAAATGCGGTTGGTTGGTCTATTTTCACGCTGTGGAGATAGCCATGTGCTGACGCCACATACACTTCATTAACTAACACAAACTTAATTTCACCTAGTTCTCTTAAAAATTACACCCTGCACTATTTGTCACGGCTCAAATGATCATCTTGCATTTTTCCTTTCATCACGTAATTTCGTGTTCCATTCTTGAATTCTCGAATACACCTAACACGAAAAAACAATACGCAACGTCGAAACACTCAAAATCACTTGTTGGCTTGAAAAATTTTCAGATTGGCAAAATCCCGTCGATTTTGTGTAACTGAGGAAGTCCTGCACAGATGTCCGTTCAAATCACTATGAGGCCAAAATTTCTCGTCTCCCCTTTCGAGTTTTATCCGGCGTTGCGCTTCAGTTTCAGTTCCAGCATTGGCTAGCTTCCGCACTTATTCTCAGTATCACGACGTGCGGCTGCTATTTGTCACTCTTCTCAACACAAAACGCTCAGGATGCTATCCGTGAGGAAAGTTTACCGCTGCTGTTCACAGTGACCTCACAGTTCCAGGAAACGGAACGGCTAGTTTAGCTGGTGATCGTTTTAGTGATTTTAAAAATTGGAGGGGTACAAGTCAGCGGAGCTTCGAATTGGTCAGCACGCCACTGATCTTACAGAACAATTGAGAGTGTTATCCTCTTGTGGGGTGTAGCATTTGCGTCCGGAATAAAGTGGTGACGTCCGACTGCAAGCCTTGTGGGTTCTCATGTGACCTAGTGTGCGCTACATCGCAGATTATAGCGAACAGTTTCTGAACCAAGTTTTATGTCACTAAACAGCCTCACCTTCCGGCTGACACCAGGTAAGTCAGCCCTATAACAATAAACCCCAAGTCCGCGGGACACAGCTGACGAAAAGCCGTAAATCAACTTATTATCATCTGCGGCCGGTGCATGTGGCTCCTATACGTACGCGAAGTGTGCCTGGGGGTAGTCGTGAGACATGAGTCGAAAGCAAACACTACTAGGTTGCACGGGATTTTTCAGTGATTATAATGGCTGTTTCTCTCGTTGCATGCAAAGAGTATTCTCAGTATAATATCCAGTAATCTCATACGCATGCGATCCGTCATCTTTAACTCTTTCTCTCACACGTAATATAATGCGATGTAATGGTCCTTGTCTGATCGTTGAGCTGCCCGTAACCCAAAGGGGATCCCAAAGTGAAAACGATAGTGAACCCGAATATTTCCACAGTAGGATTAAACGAACGTATATCTGTTAACAATATCCAAACATCGATCTTTCACGAACATAGCCCTACTCAACAGTACCAACAGGTTCTGAACGGATACAGCAAAGTAAAAGGCGAACCAACACGCCACTAGTAAAACCCAGGAATTCCCGCCCGCGCCGCAGACGATAAGGGCTGGTGATCATAATATGGTATCCAAGCTAAATGAGTGGATTTTCTGAGTTCAGTGGCAAACAATATTACAGCATCTAACAAAATTTGTAGCCACCCGACATGCCGCTTGCTACGCTGTACACCTCTAACTTCTTACTGGCCAATACTGACTACAATACTTATTCTACACTAGTACCAATGTTTGATACTATAACGAAGGTGCACATAACCGAGTTCTCAATGACTCAAAACCTTATAAACCTCTCACGGCACGATTTTTTAGTGAGCGCTCTTATATGACATGTCAGCTGGAGTCCATGAACCATATATTGACGTCCGTCGACTCAGGAAGTGCGGTAATTATCAAAATCTTAGACATGCAAAGGGCTTTTGACCGTGTGCCTCATAAGCGCATCTTGATCAAAATAGCATCTTTTGACACACAAGATACTTTGTACAGCTGGCTGTCGTCATACCTTAAAGGACGCACCCAAAACAGTCGAAATAGGAAGGCACTGCCTAACACCTCAACCAGTGACTAGTGGGGTGGTTCAAGGAAGCGTTCTAAGTCCGTTGCTCTTCTAAATGCGCACAAACGACTTATGCGGTGTTGTCACACATGGTGAGCCCTTTCTGCTTGTTGACGACAGTAAAATCATTTACAGATTCCGCCAGTACAGTGACGCCAACTTCTGCCCAAAAATATACGACAGGACCTAGTGTCATCGCAGTTATGGTGCAGAACATGGCTGATGTCTTTCTCAGCGAACAAATCGAACATCACTCATGGTTGTAACTTACCTCATGGCTCCATCT
Organism: Paragonimus westermani; assembly: GCA_008508345.1. Taxonomy (NCBI): domain Eukaryota; kingdom Metazoa; phylum Platyhelminthes; class Trematoda; order Plagiorchiida; family Troglotrematidae; genus Paragonimus; species Paragonimus westermani. The sequence goes on from QNGE01005821.1 coordinate 16,898, forward strand.
CACTAGATGGTCATACTATTGATACAGCCTATTCGGTCAGAGATCTGGGAATACGATACTCAAGCTCTTTTGATTTCTCTGAACAAGTATGCCTCCAGGTAGCAATAACTGAAAGAACAATGGGCTGTATCAAAAAGGTGTTCAGTCTACCAGCTGCTAAGCTGACTTCTCACAAAATGCGCCCAGCCTCAACTTGAGAATTGGCCATCCATCTACTGCCATCTACGCAAGCCTCACAGGCTTGTATTAGAAACCCTTCGACGAACGTTCTCCAAAAACTTATTAGGATATCCTTATTTGCTCACCTACAAACAACGCTATGAAAAACTTGGTATTGATTTACCATGGTTACGTAGACGAAGAGTGAACCTGACACTGCTGTATAAACGCACATATTCCGACACCATCACCACAGAGCCTTCATCCACTTACAACACAGCCCCCCGTGTAGTCTATGAAATAAGGGCTCCATATTGCCAACCCCGCTATCTCGGAAAAAGATACGCACAAACTTGTTAAGTGTAAAGTATTTCTACATTTGGAATAAACTTTCAAATGGAGTCAGAGCTAGTAGCAACATTCAGCGTTTTATAGGGGTTTGGAAAGCTATCTTACGTTAACAAACACGGTGTCTATCTTCGAACTCTCTGTATCACCTGACCTTTTTGAGTATCGTCCGAGAAACATTTAGCCGTCAGATACGTACTGCGTAGATAGTCACCACGCTGTATAACCCCTTCGAAACAGCCTGCTTGAAACGGTTTGTTATACGGTTTACTAATTCGATTATTCAGCACTCGGCCTATTACGCCCTCACCAAACCGTTCGCAACTCAACATTATTTTAATGACGTGCGTTAATTCATGTATATGCATTGCCCAAATTGCTGGGAAAAGTGAACTTCGCGTTTATCACTGAAACCGGCAGAATGGCGTGATATGAGCTATAATGAGAACACACATTTCATACGGCCCTCCAAACCGTGTACTCAATTCTCCGTTTGCCTGAATAAATCCCAAGTGCATGGCAAAATCCCACAACAACCAGTAGACAGGGTTATATATTTCAATAATCATAACAAAATTGATATTATTATCGCATGAATACTTTGTCGAAAAATTCCGCATGAACATTGTTTACCATAGAAACTGAAGTCCCTCCACAGTTTCATGTCTAACATTTTAAATTACATTCTTTTTCTGATTCCCATAAATATACATTGCGCGAGAAAATTTTTCCACGACGGATGAACGCAGGGAAATTTGTCTCAGCTGGACGGTTCGCGAGGTGTTCAACTTTTCCGGACGCCATTTTCATCCCATAACGTCGAAACACTTTAGAGATGCCTTTGGACGTTCTCCCCGGAGTGACCTTGAACTATTCAAAAAATTGCGTAACGCGCAACGGAGACCAGCGAACACGCACGGATTGAATTTGTGTTGTGTAACGGAGCGTACTGCTTTGTCAGTGCCGTTTGAGCTTTCGTTCGTGTAAGTCGTGTACTTTGCTCATTGGGCCTTTGGCTCACGCTTGTTCATGTTGTTTCTCTTCACAGAACGTTTGGTGGACCCTTACTTCGGAAGAACGCTGTTCCCCGGTGCCTCCGCATTGCCCGAAATTCGGTCCACGGACAGTCTGAACGGAGGTGGCTGGCCTGCATATTACAATTGTCCTCCCACCCACAACCTTGCGAAAAGTAAGTTAGCATAACATCAATTTTTGGACTGAAGCTGTGAAGCGAATGAATTATAATTATAATAATGGTATATTTCCCAAAACATTTGTCGGAGCGTGATCAATGTACAGATTTTTAAGCATATGCACATTTGAACACCAAAACTGCAAGTTGTACAATGAGTCAACTATGTGAATAGAGCAGCAAAAGGGGGGTTATATGAGCGGCAAATTCAACTTTAAGAAGAGAATTTTGAAATACATGCTTCTGAGAGGGCAGTACTTCGGATTTACTCAATTCGATAAAATAGTTGATTTGTTGCATCAATTGGGACTGCACAAGGTGATCGTTGGCATAATGCTCAGGGTCGTGCAAAGAAGAATGAGCTTGGAGGATGGAGGGAATGTAGTGGCGAAGAATTTGATCATTATTCCATGTAGATTTTCCCGGGAAAATGTGCAGAAAATTTTTACTGATAGGGTGAGGTGAGAACACATACTTTCGTGGGAAACTGATGGGCCTCTCGACCGGACGTCATTCTTCGATCCAATTCCAAAGAATTTAGAGGAGCTCGCGGTATACACAACCATTGCGGGCTTTTGAGTATCCCAAGAGAGTGGAATGTTTTCTCGCGCGGGATATACCAGTGAACCCAGTAATGGAGAGCGGAATCACGCAATGAACGAGAGAACATAAAACTGACTATGTGAGTTATGACGAACAGTGGAACATGTGATATTTTGTCACGATCTCTCATGTGACGTTATTAGCATTGTGTCAATTGATGAAGTATATACCGTATGCAAACAACTGTTATCAAATAACGCGAACAGATATTGATTATCAGCTTCCCCTAGCATGCGATTACTGCCAAAATTAGATGTCGATTATCTCTGTATGACTGGTATATAGAATGAGGACAATGTTTGACAATGCCGAGAAGTTGCCAGGTGGACTATCACGCGGGGAAAGGAAGAGTTGCGACTAAAGGTTATTATGCAGTCATGAGACGAACAGGTTGAGTTTTTGTTTTTCAATCAATTTCAGCATGTTAAGCCTCTGCATTATGGTTTACAACACAGACACACAGGCTACCAATAAGTATGGGGTAAGGGCGTACCAGGATGATCTGGTTATTACTAACGGGCATGTGTATATCGACACCTATACGTGTTGACTGTAGAAAAGTTTTATTTATGTTATCGACAAGTTTAAAAGTGCAAGATCCATCCTGAAATTGATAGTTTTGATCGGTTCGAGGGGTGTGCAACGTAACCTCACGCAACACAGAGGGCCTTCAGTCAGCTGGTATTAAATCCGTTTTCAAAGATAATCTCCTCAGAGAAGTAGAGCTTAAAAATGGACATGATGTTCTTCATTGTTAGAAAACTTTCCAAGCTTCGTTTGAATCTGTGTATATTCTTGCTGGATCTAATTACGTACGGGAGTTTGTTCCAACTGTAGCAATATTTTACTGAAAAAAATTTGAACGCAGTTGCTTGCGTCAAAGTTTCAGAAACTTCAGTCATTTGCTTTTTGACCACGTACTTTTCGACAGCAGTCCTCACGTTCGTGCTACTCTGTATTTATTCGTTTTGTATCGTTTGTAAATATCTGCAGTAATCGCGCATGACCTAGCGTGCTTCTTACATATGCGTTCAAAAATATATTATTATTATATGGTCAGTAGATTCCACCGGATTATTTCGTTAAACAACACAATCACATAGTCGATTTATGTGGTATATTCATCCCATTAGTGTGGATAGACACAGTCCGCCTGCGATTGCCAGTTTGCATTGGCTACAGTCACAAGAGCTAGAACCAGTGTTCGCAACAGTTCATGATGCTCACTTTCAGTCCGAAACTTCACGTCACCATCACCAAGAACAAAAGTGGCCGTAGGGAGCCGGACTGTAGGTCAGTGTCATAAGGCATTACAGCTTCCTTTACAGTAAACGGAGGGGGTGATTAGCATTCGCGAAACGACGAATATATTCAGATCAGTATATCGACAACTTCCGTGAGAAATGACAGTTCCACGAAGTTGGAAAGTGCGTCACTATTTCGTGTTCTGTGTTTCTACCGGATAATGAAGCGCACAAGTCACAGGATTATCCGTTTGTGAATGCTCCAACAAGTCAGTTTTGGTGGTAAACCATTTTGAAGCTTACTCGGCATTGTGAATGATGAGGAATTTAGTATGTGGTACTGTTCAGCTGGTGAAAAAATCCGACCAGCGATCAATACAGCGTTAAAAGTAGGTCAAGCTGCTCTATGGCATGCAGCAATAATGATGTCTACGATGTACAAGACGTAAGGAAGCGGTGATACTATTAGTTCCTCATATATTCTTCCAACACATTTGACCAGTGAAATATCATAGGATGGTTATATAAAGATGTAAGCCGAACGTGCTGTTATCAAGCGATCATATTTGGGCTGATCAACGGATCTTTACTGTCCCCCGTCAGAAAGGGAGTGACGTCGTTTGCTCCACCTCATGCGTATGATGAGATTGTATCAGAAAGGTTCAGACATTCAGCGTCCACATACAACTGGCTGTGAACGAAGCCTTGGTAAATCGGCGTCAACCAATGGAAAAACGCCGATCGGCTGCCTTTTGAATGATTTTCGGGTTGAAAAACCGAGATGCTCGAGACAAGTTCGCGGAATGCAACAAAAAACTAACCAGTCAGATTGCAAAGTCGCCTGTCGCCCGGCAGTAGCAGTAAAGAGAGATGTTCTTTTATAAAATTGTGCCATTTTTACTCCAATAAATATGAGTGGCTCAGTTTCACCCCGACTTTCGTTCTTGTTTCTTCGATTCAGTCGATCAGCATGCGAATCCATGCGGCCACCCATATGAAGAACGATGCGATGCCCTCCAGTGTGCTTCGCTCGTTACTTACCTTGGACTGCTGTACCAAGTTTCCAGACTCACTAATAGAAACGTTCTACACGGCGCCATGTACAGAGTGTTGTAGGTAGCCCTACACAACTGACCGAACGGAAAAATGAATACTACGGAACGGGAGTATTAAGTGTACGCCTATGTAATCGTTTGTGAGATAGTCTGTATGCCTCACACATAACTTCATATTAGCAGCTGTTCAGAAGGTTGAAAAAATCGTAACTGAATAGTAGGCGAGAGTCTAACTTACACACATTATATGATCCTTTGTCAGTTGACAAGGACGTCAACAGACGTTTTCCACGTCAAACTGACCCGTGTAGTCCAACGAAAATTTGCGGCAACAGTACTACAATGCATATACAAGGACTCACAGTAGCTGTGCGCAGCAAATCTCACCACGTTTATTCCGCTGCGTATCGCGAGAAGATTTTCACTTTTAAGAACAAAAAGGTCACAGTGAATTCGGTTTCTTTGGTGTGCTAAAAGAACGTTACCTCGGTTAGCCCACGATGACCAAGACCGTGTGAAAGCAGAAGGCGAAACGCGCGAGGACGAAGTGTGTATTCATTCAAACAATAGACAGGTAGTTAATAAGCACAATGAGCTTAGAAGGTATGAAGAACAGTGCGTAACAGGAGACCAAAAGGGTAACAGATTCTACGTATCACCCCGAAAAATTCAGGAAAGCAAACGCTTGATATGTAAAGAATCAGACAGTGGGTCAGCGGTGATAAACCTATAAATTGTCGGCCATCTAACTGTTCGACCAGAACGACTGTGGTGTTAATGGATTCTGTTGGAAGGAAGAAAAAAGGTATGGTCACTAATGTCAAGCATGAGTTAGGTAGTCTGAGGAAGGTTTTGTGAGTGCGTAGACGGATCTAGGGGACGCTGACTGAAATCATCGGCATGTTTAATGTCTGAAAACGAGACAGGTACGTTGAATCGCAGTCGACGTAGGCAACTTTTAGTCTGTCAGTGCTCACCGTGTGACGTGTTCCATTTCCTTCATTGAAAAAATACTTGTCTTTTCGATCAAGCCCCCTGATGGCACCATCATACACCGGCTGTGAAAATGTCTTAAGTGAGCCAACGCGAATGAAAAAATCTGTAAGTGCGCAGATTACGACAAATTTGTTCTTGGCGCGGCGTCCTCCAAGGGGGGTGAAGGTTGAATATGCCGCATGTGATACTGTAGACGCGTGATGTAACTCGCGTCGGGACTCATACGTACCAGGGAATCGGAGAGAGGAACCCTCCAGGAATACTCGATGCACAACCGTGCACGAATTCTGCCGGGGCGCCCTCAACATCGTCCTTACTAGTGGTTCGCGAGTCAAGGAGAAGGAGAGGTAGGCGACCAGACCATTTGCTCATGCTGCTATTACCGATTATTTTAGCTTGTGATGGAATCTATCGACCATACCGTTTGCCGAGGGATGGTACGCAGCGTTCGTAATGTGTCAGATTTGAAGAACACGATTCACCTCACGAAAAAGGGCCGAAGTAAACTTCGATCTGGAGTCGGTGATGACAGTGGCAGGAACTCCAAATTTCGAAATCCACGATACAACAAAACTGCGTGCGATAGTTTCCGTTGACGTGTTGTTCGAAGGAACGGCAATGGGCCACCCCGTGACTTGTTCCACACAGGTTAGAAGTTGTTTATAAAAGTTGGAAGAAGGAAGGTGACCAAAGGTATCAAGGTGGACGTGTTAAAAGCGTACGTCAGGTGAGGAAAACGTTCCCGGAATAGTGATGGTGCGACGATACTCTTCACTACGCTGACAGTTCGATCACTGTTTAGCCCAGTTACGAAAATCCTTGAGAATGCCCGGCCAAATGTAACGTTCAGCGACTTTGTCAGTTTTCTGAGCTGAAATTATGTGAAAATCTGACCCAGCCCCATTTCCTTGAATATTTACCATTCTGCATTCAACCTCCCCTGTTTCTGGACGTCAATTAGACCCTGACCTAGACGAGTTTGTTTTATCACATCAGTTTGATGGCTGTGCGAATAGTGTCATTGTACTTTACTTGAGTGGTGTGTGCATCTCCCTTCTTGAAGTTCGGCTCAACCCTATTGGTTTGAACCTGTTGACTACTCGGAAGAGCTCTTCTGGGTATGACTGACTTATTATGTGATTATGGTTCATATATATCCCGTTCAGCAGCAAATCGTAGCCCATTCGCCGGAAACGATCTGTCGATCGAAACTGTTGAGGTTGTCTAAATATTCACTTCGATAATTTGTTTGATAGTATCGTGGCGTTACGATCCAACCTTGCTTTGAATAGTTGGGATCATTGGTTTTCCGCTACGCGTTGTTCAACCTCTTTGTGGAAGATCGTATGGTGACTAGCTTCGTTAGGGCGCGTATGCTTGGATGTGATGAAGAATGGAGGCGGCTGAGAAAATCAAACCAGCGTGTAAAAAGGAACAAACGGTCGCGATATCCCGGTGGACACATCGCACGCAAGTGTATATTTTGACTGTGTTGAGGGAAAATCACGGAGTTTTAGGAAGGGGTTGGCGCCGAGTTGGCGAAATTTTGGGTCATCAACCTGAGACGTTACGGGAGAGAGGAAAAATTGATGACACCTGCGGAATTTTGACTAACAACCAAACGAGACAAGGCATCGAGGATGTAACTGCTCGTACCGTCTATGAAACGGATGTCAGTGGTGGACTGGTAGAAAAATACCAAATGTCTTTTCTCTCTCTGGCATAGATAATTAAGCTGACTGTTTGTACTAGTGTTTGTTGAAGCCAGTGCACTTGGAGTGATACCACTTTTGACGATGGTGGCACTGCATGCAGATTTGTACGCATATTTTACACCCATACCGGCTGCAGACGCTCGATGCCACAGACAGTGTCTAGTGAGACCTAGCACTGCCAGTTATTACTCGGATCGTTGTCGACAGAGATGAGTTATAGGCAATTTAAAACAGTTAGTTTTCAGTGACTCACAAAAAACGAAACGGACACGATGAAGCGGAAAATGTCGGATACTGTGGAATACAAAATCCAATACCTAGCAAATTGTCCTGTTTTTTCGATAACAACCAACAGCGATCGCATGCAGTTTTTGATGCACAGGGTGCTAGTAGGACAAAAATGTGAATGGACAGTAACAACAGGTAAACACAAACCAAATTTCAAATTACCCACGCATGGGACAACCTTAGCCGTTAGCAGAAACAATATTTTTAATACGTAGGTAGTATCCGTCAGTTCGTATCACTATTAGTAAGAAACTGAAGCATCACCACGCTACACTCCCTACCGTGTCAGAAACAACGGAATAAATTCACTGTGTCGGGATGAATAACCGAATTGCTGGTTGCTAATCCGATGGAGACATTGTGTTTGTCACGACATTTAAGCTTAATCGAAGGATTGTGGGAACCAGGTAAATCTATCACCCACGAGAGTTATCTCAACTCAAAACGCGTATTATTCTAGAGCACATGACCCGTAATCTTCATACTGAGATTGGTGGTGCCAACGCTTTTTGGAACTTCCGTTTTACCGACATCCTAACTTTCAACGATTAAGTTGATGGCTACATCGAAAGTCAAAACATGGGGAACAAGCTCGCCCTTAGTGTGCCATTTCCGGGTCAAATGATACAGTAGATGTGAAAAGGGTTACCAAGTCATGACTGAGTGAAACGCAAAGCCATGCGACTCTAGTGTCCTTTGAAGAGAACTGACGTGGTCACTACGGTGCTGCGTTCACTGCTTCAACGACGTCGGACCGTGACAAATTCAGTGCTTGTGAAAGAGACTTTTGCACTCACAGTTTGAGGTTTCACAGCTGGAGTGCACAGCTTTCGCAGCGACGAGAGACATTCCGCATCTCTGATGTGAAAACTTGTGGCTCGGCAGATAACCTTACACGCAATATCCTCATTGACTCCGGCCATAGTCTACTAGGTGAAGCAAAAGTGTTTTGGAAACCATTCGTTGCTGTCCGGTCGTCAATCAAGCAGTGTATTGTTCCCACATTAGTCAACGGGCACCTTGTCGTGCAAACGATGATCTGCTCTACAGAGAAAAAAATGTCTGCAAACACATTGGGCACCACGCATTTGTTATGAATACTAACGACTGGCTAAGATGTGAACAACAGCTTTGACTGTGTATCACGGAACGTTATTTTCAGGTCTTCGTCATGTTTCCTGGTCGGCGTTACACCCGATTATTCATATTTGTGCAACGAGTTCTCATAGACGTTTCTATCGCCGACATGGAGATCAAGATCCTGTGGTTCCGGTTGTTGCATAAGGCGAACCAAGAATACTTCCAGATATCCATCAGTATGAACCCGCTCATATAAAACCCAGAGTTGTTTGGCAAGCAAACCAACAGTACACATTATATAAATTACTTTAGCTAGACAGCTAATCAAGCTCAATTTCTACTTCATTTGAACAAAGCTGAGAAAGCGGATCAACTGATCTTTTCATGGCCGCCTCCTACGTATGCCTTGTGTAATCAGCCCATTTCACTGGTTCAGTAGCGCAACGTTAAAAACATCCAATTTTCCGTCCTGTCCCACTTCCATAGTGAACTTGAGCTTTCGGTGAGTTCAGTTTGCCAATAAGAGCATAGAGCCAGTGTCATTGTTGCCATAAACAGCACGGAAAATATCGTCACTGCCGTTGTATTTGATATGGCAATGACACACTGGAAACAAGCTTGTTCGTCACGTTCTGACTTTTATTGAGAAAGCCGGGTGGAACTGGGCAGCTTAAAAAGTCTCTGGTTATTAACTCAGTGGAAGTTTGGTGTGTTGTAATCTTCCACATTCGTTTACTCGCGAGACACCGACGAATTATTCTTTGGACTGATTCTGGTGGATGTGTTTAAGCATTATGCGTATATCTCCCAGTTCCCCATGCTCAGTCGAATTCTGCAGAAAGTACGTGTGTTATTGATAAGCAGATTGAGGATAACACAACGCGTGTTATTCTCTACCATCGGTTTGTTTTCCATTGAATAATCAATTAGCAACTTGTCAGTGACTTTAGTGATGTGGGAGTTCTAGGACCGTAGTACCAAGTAACAACTCACCACTTATTCGGTAGTCATGATATCTTACTCGGATTTGCTATACACTGAACAACACTCACAACCAACTGGAACCTTTGAAATAACAGAGACTTGCTAAAAGAGATTAGATTGACAGCCTGCCAGAAGAATAAGCTGTGATAAGCTGTGAGAGATGTTCAGGTTGGATCAGCCAAATTTTGTAATATTTATCCTCAGCCAAATTGTTTTTCAGGATGGTTCCCTAATGATCGTCAGCTGAGCATCACGGTATTTAATGACAGTTACTTGTGATTCGGAATTTATTTTCCATAAATGGTTAACAAAATCGTACAAGCAACAAAAGTTGCTATAGGCAGTGAGTGTACTTAGAATTTAATTTTTCGTTATCCTGTCATTAGCATAAACTCGTAAAGAGATGTTAGTAACTGATAAGGAGCGAACTCTGGATGCCAACTTCGGCCACTACAAAACGAGGCAAATTGATGATGACGTTGTTGCCGCTGTGGCTAATCAATTTAAACCAGACCATGGGAATTTTCAAAGAATGTAAACTGGAAGACATGGTCATTATTAGTTTCATTTCCGTGCCCTGAGTCAGCTGTATTATAAATCATCTTCACTAATTGTAGAAGACGAAACAATTTTGTTCAAATATTGTTGGCGGTGAAAAGGAAGCGGAAGTGTACTGGTAATCAAAAAACAGCAGTACCACCGGTGAGTAGCACCGCAAGATTGTTGAGTGTGAAGCGACCCATTTATGGAAAATGCGAGCTTCGGCTGGATTCGAATCAACTACGATAACCACTTGTCTTTACGCGACAGTTTCGTAAAAATTTCCCGGTAGGCTGGAAATGACTCATTAACCTTTTCTTATCTGACCTCCCCGCTGTGGATTCCGTGTCCGGCGAGACAGTGGTTTTTGACTAGCCAACGATTAAATGTATAAACACAGCTACTAAGCGTTCTGGGGTAGAACTAGTGCGTAGTTCAGCCACCTCTTAATTTGTGAAACGCTCCACTTGTGATGAATCTGAGCTTCGATTGGATTGGAACACGTTGAGTGGGTTAACATATGAACCCATGAGTGTTTACTTCAGAACCACATTTTCCAGGTCGATATGCCGGTGCAATCCACCTTTGTTTCAACTATCTTTGCAAGCCTTTTTCTAACCATTTTAGCAATATAGAAAACCCTGCAACTAAATTTTCTTGGATTAGGCCACCTTTACTTTGTTCATCCTAAGTATCAGCCAGTATTACGGACCGTGGATTATATAAGATTTGTTAGATAAAAAATGGACAGGGGTAACCTGCACGTTCACAGAAATGCTGCTTTTGGTTTTAATTCGTGAATGTTATATAAAAATCTGTTAACTCATCAATTTCCTAATCAACCGTCGATCAATAATGATCATTCTTGACCTTGTCGGTTCTCGAGGGAGTGTGTTAGTTGATACCTAGTTGATCATGACTTCTCTTGGCTTACCGTAACTGCAGACAGCTCCGGCATGTTTGTTTTGGACAAATCCGAGGACTTTGTTGTCCTTTAACTTTGATTCACCTACGTCCTTTAAGCCAGTGCCGAAGTTATTTATCTGTGTCAGTCAGCACAGTGACCTCGATGGCATAGTGGTGAGTCGTGGGAACTCTCACATAGAGACGGATGAGGACTGTTCAACAAGGGAACAAACGATTTCCATCAACACTTACGTTAGAAGCAAGAAGTAATATTGATCAGACTCCTCCACCCAGAACAAAAACTATCTGGACAATGAACGCGAAATGTTAGCACGAACTGGAGGTAACAACTAGCAGTATTTACTGCGAGTGAACACACGGCTCAGTTTCACGCAATCAGTTAGTTGGCGACCGTCAGAAATTCAGAATGCCGTGATACTGGATGCGCATAACACTATTGTTCGCAGTGCATCGAAGAGAAATCCCCAAAGCCGGTTCTAGTGTGCTGGCCTAGCTTTCAGTGTCTGAAATCGCACAGCAGTGATAGAAGTTTGCGCCTCTTATAGAACAAATTGGAATATTTTTCACGTAGGAATGTCTATATTTTTCAGTTGCGGAGTGGAACTGGTAGCCACATGGACATTTCGATTGAAGTAACGTCGATTTTGAAGCTGTTTCAATTTACTTTTCATGTATTTATAACCATACCTACACATTGGGCACTCGAACGTTTAAATTATGCCGTGGTGATTCCGAGTGGATGATGGATGCTGCACGACGCTGTTTTGGAACAATCGTCCCACATACGATCTCACCTAATGTACTCCTTTATGCAGTGGCGGAGATTCTATATTATCTACTTTCACCGAGTCACCAGATTAACCCAAAACTGTACGGATTCCAAAGTCACGATCTTTAATTAGCTAATTTTCTCGAAAAGACAGTGAGGCAATCGTTTTGGATCACACCGAACTCACTTGCTCCCATTCTGGGTGTGAAGCATTAGAAAATTTTCCATTTGTTCAGCAACAATCTTCCTACGTTATCTAAACAGGCTGACATTATTTATACGCTTGAATAGTGATCTTACACTACGGCTTATTCAATAGCAGTTTCGTCTCAGAAAATTTTATGCAGTCAACCAAAAAGTGACTGGAATACGCGGACGATGTCCCCGAAGCATGATTCTGAAGACATGATTTCGCACAGAACATTGAATGTCCCGTTTTGTAATTCAGACACAGCGTATTATTGACTCAAATGATGCGATCGCACACGCACTAGAGCATATGCGCCGGGTGCGGACAGAAGTAAGCTGTGTCTGATCAAACTTGGGCATCTGAAAATAACGAGCTCACTTCATGAAATTTCTTGACTAATATTTTCCTCCCCTGTGTTTCACTTCTATACTCAGTCTTGAAACTGATTAAGACAGTCATCAAGTATTTTCTGCTAGTTGAGACCTTATTAGGCGGAATGTTTGTATGTAGTAGCCGTCATTTGAAACTTGACAACATACTGCATCCCAAAGGTCGTGTATTCGTGGTCTCTTCGTCAGGAGCACATGAAGTGAACGTAGGTTGTGGCCGAAAGTTGCGTGCTATTGTTGTCTTACTGCTCGATCAATTACGTCACACTAACAGGGATTAAGTTGCCATTTCATTGGCTTATGTGCTGCATTATTACTGCTGTGTAGAAACTAGCTCTGGGTGTTAGCTAAGTATCTTTACGACTATTATTATTACACACCCTAGGTCGACACAACGGACGTCGCGGTCAGTATATTTCATACGGTGGTCTTTTGCAATTTGGAAGACTCGATCATTCAGTCGAGCTCATGAAAAACCGATTATTGTGTAGAACGCTTTGAAATTTCGGGTATTGCCCGTAAAGCAGTGGGAAAGAGGAAGAAGACGCCACATTCCCTCACGGCTATTGGTAAGGCCACATGGGTTTTGTTTATAAATTTGATGTTTACAGATTCATTTCCGTACGATTCTTCGATGCATCTACTATTCAAGTATGTACAGCATGTCATCTTTAAATCAGCGGAAAGAGCAAGATTTCATGCTTTCATAGAAAGAGAATCAATATATAAATGCGCGTGTTCTCCTACTTCACACTCAGTCAGCAGGATGTAATTTCGGCAATCGATTAATTACAGAAGCAACCCGAACTTCCGTTCGAACTGGGGCGGGCGTAGTGTTTGTAATTCATAACTGAACGTTGTATGCTAATTTTGTTTCACTGCTTGATCAATTACATTGCAAATACAAGGATTGCATTGCGATTGCGTTGGCTAATGTACGATATTACCGCCGTTACGTGGAAACTAGCTTTGGATTTGGGCTGAGTATCTTTCCGATTATTACTGCGTAGCCCCAGTTACTCTGCTGTAGCATGCATGGCCACATTTTCTGCAACCCGAAACGACACTCCAGTATTTTAATACACTACCATGCGGTAAATTTCGTCGCCATCGAATGAGGACTGGCAAATTATCGAGACATGCTGTAAACTGAGACCGCTAAAGACAAAGTTTCCCAGCGCTTTATCATCATATAGGCAACTGCACACTAATGGGGCATCATTTGGTGGTTAGCCAAGGTTTGGTACTAAGTGGATCAGCCACCTAATTCAACAAACGTCTTTTTGTTATTAGATCGTGTTATAACAAACCAAAGCATAATTTCACCCGTTTTATCAGCTACCCATTGTAGGTAATTGTTGATATTTAGAATTGGCCAGGAAGGCGTCGGTAGCGAACATATTTGAAGGTGCCGGTCTCACAAGTGAGTGTTCCGTAAATCGTCCGCCGTAAACGATGATCTGGCATGTGTGCGGGGTGTTGGTCAGGTAATTGGTCTCGATCATTCGTATATCGCTCCACTAGACTCGATACGTTCAGGATAATGAGGGTAACCATCTCATCACTACTGATTATTAGAAGGGTTATATGGGTGAAAAACTTCAGTTGTAGATAAAAACCGATCGTGCAACCAGTTGGTTTCAATGAATATCATTGGACGCGTGGTTAGCGGTGTCCAACTAGACTGGGCAGACCACCACTATGTACGGTCCATCATTTTGCTGTTAGTAACCGAGACCAACTGTTTGCACAACTCTTCCTCGACCCCTTCCGGGGCTGTGGTTAATGTGCGCTGGTTTTCAGGCCAGCCGCAAGACAGTTGATCGACTTCAACCTGTGAGCAAAAGAGAGCGTAACAGCGCGGGAAATTGAAAACTGTCTTCTCAAATAGATATACATTCGTGCGCGGTCTCCAGTTAAAAACATAAGCCACAGTGTTCCATATGGTTGAACACTGGTTTGGTGGGTGACCACTTTTTTCATGAACTTAACACGTTGCCCACTTTACTCTTTCATTCAGCCTTGATGCGAAACGCATCAAAGAGGTGATTAGAAGGCGGTGGTAAGGGTGAACCTACAAACCGTTGTCTTTTAATTTTTATCCTTTGCTAATGTGACTATCAGCTGTCTTGTCCGCTCAGTTATCAGCAACAATAGCTGGATTAAACCATCCGGCCTGATGCATGAGCAAGACCAGCAACATCCTCTTCATGGTTCGCTACATGCTAGGGAGCCTAAATTGCTCCCAGTCATACAACTCATCACCCCCTATGGAAAAATAAGAAATGACACCAATTGTTGACGTCAGAAATAATGGTGAGTGCAGTCGACGGATCCAGAACACTGAGAGAGCCACCGTCATCCAACGTGACGTAGTGAGGACGTGATGAAACTGATAAACTCATCTTCCACAAGCGTAATTTAACCCAGCAAGAAAGAGCGCTAGAGAGTTGGATGCATAAGGACCTTTAGCAGGGTCGCATGACAATTGCCAAAGAGGACAAATGTCAAGGAAGACTCCAGTCGGTCCTCAGATTTCAACTCAGCGTCGGGCTGGTTGGGTGGTGTTCCCAACAGTAGTGGCTAAAACATTGTCGTTCTGGTGAATGTGGTCCACAGTAGTGGAGATAGCGTGGGTTCGTTGTACAGTCATAAGCAAAGTGGCGATACCCACACTAGCACAATAAGTTTGACGTTATTGGTTTGTAGTGAATTCCCATTCACAAAATAGTGCGAACAGGTACGGTGATACTAGTAGAGCACCTTCATCTCGCAGAGCTTACGATTTTTGGGACACTGAAGGTTATCTCAATAGACGTTCTCGTCAATCGGGATCATTCATTCTGTTCTTTTTCTTAACGGCGCTGCATGTGCTAAGCACTCAATTAGATTTCCTGTGGAAGAACATTATTATGCTATTGAGAGACTTGCAGTTTCCACTACTATTTACCAATAGATGACGAACCACTACTTGCGTTCACATGAAATCTATAGGCGGGCGTTTTGCCCCCCGAATTAAGAAAATCCGTTCCACCTACTTATATCCCCTCGTCCAGTCGCCAGGTGGACGTGAAGTCCATACAACCCACCCGCGCCGTTTTCACTTAACTGAGACAATTTTTGCTAGCTGTATGCGGCGCAGGCAGCCAATCCCGACTGCGCACGAAAGGCAAATCTGACGCCCCGCCTTCGACTACGCGTTACAATCGTAAACTAACTTCGTACAACCTGGAGACACCAAGGGCAGGATTCTTCTGAGGCAGGAGTTCCGACGATTGTCCTATAGACTGGAAAGACAGAAAAAAGCCGGGAACCCAACAAAATATGCACACAACTTGCACAATCAAAAACCAAAATAGCGTCGACAACAAAACACCACGCTACAGTACGATAGCTTGCTCGCATGAAGGTTCACCTTTGACCTTGCTGATTCAGAGATTCGTACACGGGCTTGAGGATGGGAGCCCAATCTACCCGGATCCAGTCAGTTTGTTCGTTTCGATATCCGGCGGTTCTCTGTTGACCTGAAAGGCAGTCATTGAAAACGGGGCGTAGAACCGCTCTTGGGGGTTACAGAAAGCACCAAGAACAGAGTAAAATAATAATCCAGCAGAACAGGAAAAATTACTAATCCAACGGTTTATTAAGTAGGTGAGAATCCAATAACACTTTGAGACGGTCCTTAGAAGAGCGGCTAACAATCCCTGGTGGTAGGTCTAAAAAACTGATTGTGAACCATTAGTGTTAAGTTGCTGTAATAACTTGCGCATTCCTTCAATAGTACCATGGAAATCCCTCGTTCCAACGGTGTTTTCAACTTGAGGATCCACGTTTTGGCTACATAACCAGACAATCTGACGTGAATCGTTGGCTGAAGAATAGTCACCAAACGCGAGCACTTATAACTTTGATCCAGTAGAACTCATATTTGCATGTATATATAAAACGGTCTCCGGGAAGTAGATTTTCTTGAAAAGGTCCCCAAAGCGTTCTTTGCTGAGGGGCAGATCCCTGATGGCATAGATGTTCCATAGCTCATCTGGGCTCAACAGCCTCCGATCGAAACATCAAACTATCGGTAACATGAAAGAACGTAGGATGGTGTTTGTGGAATAAGTATCCACTCATTAAATATTCTCTATAACCTAATGCTGGCTTGGTAACACATATGGGGTTCAACATCATAGTTGCATTTCAGCCGAACGAATGCAACTTGATGGTGTCTTCAGCAGATACAGGTTAACCACTGTGACGATTCTACTCAGCTCATCCAGCTGGCGGGTCTCTAATCGGAATTAGGCCAAGGGTGTGCCGAATGACCACACGGTTTCGGCTCTTTTCGGATCAGATGCTGGCTTACAATCATTCGGTACAGTCCGTTATGAGATAAAACGATCGCACAGTGTTGACGGAGATTGAAGAGCATGTTTCGACCTCTTCTGTCATCCTGCCGCAGTGGACAAGCCGGAGGGCTGCGCTGGATGGAAATCCGGTCCTCGCAAAACACTACAACCTAGCGGCCACATGAAAGATTCACAACTCTGTTTATCGCAGTACTAACTGCGTGGAGATGGTTCAGCAATAAGGGTACGGCCCTGCAAGTTAAAAGCGTAAACAAAACTACGGTAACGACACTGCTGTCTTCCGGTTGAAGAAGAGGTATCCTCAAACGGAGGGCTCATCGACCGATCAGCGGTTGCCCACGACCCCCGGCAAACTATCCGGCAATGCTGAAAAACAAACGGTTACTCTCAGAAGCTTGATGTAGAACACGACATATTAACTACGCTCATGCCGTAAACCCCTCACTGTTAAGTGAGTTAACGTCCTCTGTCACTGGTTCCGAGTAAGGTCTCCCAGGAGAGCCCCAATCCATTTTGTCCTATAGACCTAACTATTTGCTCGGATCCTCAATTCGAAATCTCACAGACAAATTTAGTACGTACTCGCGAATGTAAGAATTCTTCTGTTGAGATGTGTGGTGTGAGTGCGTCACTGAATCATTTCAATGCCGGAGGACCAAAATACCACTAGGCGCGGATATTTATGGAGCTGAGTCGCTACAACATAAGTGTTGTAGCCGTGGGCAAAACAATGCTGGCTGACATGGGAAAGCCTCATTGAGAAGAAGCTGGACACACTCTGCTGGGCGAACTGCCCAACAGAATATGGCTGGCAATACGGTGTTTGGTCCAAAGACATCAGGCGCATCAGTTCTTCCAAGATGGGCGGATGAAAGGGCGTCTGTCCCCAAATGAAATCTATGCATCTGCAACCCGGCAGTGGTGAATCTCCCACCTATTATAACACGCAGGCCGGCCGTTTCCGCTAAGAGTGTCCGTTACATTTGTGGAAAACTTTGAATAACGCGGATGCACCGGGGAACAGCGTTCTTCTGAAGTAGGGGTTCCAACAAAACTCCGGTAGAGGGAAACAACACAAACAAGAACGAGCCAATAATCTTGGTAAGCCATGTACAAGCTAAAACGGCGCTGACAACACAGCCGCACGCTCTGTTACGCAATCCAGTTTCAATTCGTGTATGCTCGTCAATTTCGAATGCGCGTCACACCTTAGTGGTAATTGTTCAAATGAGTCATATCAATGATAAAAGTGCCGGTTTTTGATCGACTTCCCACCAAATTTCATATGACCTTGACGAGAGACCAGCTGCTTGTTCCCAGTAAGTTCGGCGTCAAAGTTAAGCATGATCCTGCATTATAGCCAGCAATCCTCGGATTTTGCGGCGTTGGTGTATTCAGTGGAAATGGTGAGTGCTTGCTCCGCTTGTGTTCCACGCACAAGTTGGCCTTCGCAAACGTGCGGTTCTAAGTTGATGCGGACAGTGATCGCGCATAACCAAGCGTGCTTCCCACATATGCGTTGGAAAATATATATTATTTATTTACTATCACGACCTGGACTTGTCCATAAAGCGGTCATCACCGCCTGCTTAACTACTCGATTGCGCAACGTTGCGAAATTATGAGAATGTGTCCCACACAACCCATGAAGCTGAACGTAGTGCAGGATCATATGACGACCAAGGCTAAGAGGCTCATTCATTTTTCAAAGTCTGCCTGACAGATAATCCCGCCAGTCCCAGGAACCAGTGGAGCATTCAAATGTGAGGAGGGCAATCTAACGTTTCATTATTCGCTACTCCGAAGGTAGTTTGCGGCAACACCTCGAACAACAGATCACGGCAACAGCGATCGACACGATCGGCAATGAACGCCAGAAACGGGTAGACCAGCTTCAAGACAACGATGAAGACATTGCTAGCTTAATGCGACAGGAGGTCAAAGCGTTTTCTACTTCTACAATGCACCCACTTTCTGGGGTGTTCGTCAATTCATCAAGCGGCTTCGTAGAATTGACAATCAATGGCTTGGAAAGCGACGCGGGTTGATTCGAGGATACGCTGACTGCTGATATCCCAAGGAGTCCTACGATTAGGTCTAAGTGACTTTCGGTTCATCCGTTTCGCTTAATAGAACACTCATTGATGGGTGTGCTGAAGTTTTGTGCATCTAGTCGGAGGGCAGCATGAAAATCTGATCTAATTATGACGGTCCCAACAGTCTCTTCTTCTCCTCCGGACTAAATGACCATCAGTGGCCAGCCACATCAAGAATCAAATATTCATTTGCTCTTGTC
The DNA here is from genome assembly GCA_008508345.1 of Paragonimus westermani. NCBI lineage: Eukaryota > Metazoa > Platyhelminthes > Trematoda > Plagiorchiida > Troglotrematidae > Paragonimus > Paragonimus westermani. The sequence goes on from QNGE01005821.1 coordinate 36,037, forward strand.
GCATTTAAAGGAGTTGCAGGTAGATGATCAACAACCGTGGAACCGGAAGGCTGCATTTGGGGTGGGCTTCTAGGGTAGGTTTTGAAGCATGGCGGACTAATTTTGGAACACTCCTGAAGTGGTAATAATGGCTTTTGCAGGTGTTTTGCTTGCAGGTCGTTTCAAAGGGAAAACAGTCATTTTGGCATGAAAATTGGATTTAAACATTTTTCAAAATATTAAAATCGAAAGTTCAGGCAGAGTACTTACGGTTTATCAATTGTAAATAAGCAGTATTCATGAGAAGTTCGAAACGCATCGAATAGGTGTCAAAAGTACTAGTAATCTAGCCACTGTTCGCTCGATTTCACTTGTTGTGATCTCGTATCTACAGTGGGTGTTGTTCGCCTGGACTGGTGTATTTACGCATGTGTGTGCCATCCACCTGAGCACTGGTCAACCGTTTGTCGTACCAAATACACACGTGTGTTCGTTGTCTCCTGCCTACCAATCATGTGATCGTTTAGTCACGATTTTCAGCGACCCCATACATTTGTACCTTCACTTCCACCTTTCACCGATCATTTCAAGTGACACGTTACATTATATCAACTACCGCACCAACTGCCTTCTGGGACTCACGGAGTGCAACACTGCCACTACACAGTGTTCTCAGTCATGTGTCGCCGCTCGCACTTTTTCATGGAGAATCGAGAAAGAGGTCATTCACAAACTAAGAACTTCAGAGACCGACAACAAATCTATTGAGCCTGCTGAAAAGCATGAGCCACTGTGGTTGGCCTCATCAAAAAAATCACTTTTAGCACTGGAGTTTGTAAACTCTCGCTTCATCGATATCGCCACAACGTCACAACAGCAAGAAGTCCCAGAATATGGGTACACGTATTCCACCTCGAAAATGGCAATGGACGTACTTGTAAGAAAGTGGAAAACTGAGCTAATGCTACAGTGGGTCGCACTCGCACTAGCGATGGAGAACTCCCCACCACCAAACTAAAACTTCAGGTACGTCTTCGGAATATTATCACTCTCTTATTAACGTTCCTTAATTATTCTCAATATTATATATGTTCTGTGCTTGGAATTCATATTTTAGCGTTCCCAAAATTATTTAGGACCGAGAATTCGCGCCGAACTAACCGTTCCTCATGGAAACCTGCAAAATCCGTGGTTGCCGATATTATCCGTGCATTTGAAATCTCACATATCAGCTTGCCTCCGATGTAGTTCTGTATTCATCATGGATCGTAATGGTTCGTTGAGGAGCCAGCCTCTCAAACTAAGTGCCAATCAGCTGTACCAACATCTTATGCAAGAAAATGAAGCACTTATTAAAATGTGTCAAACTCCAGCAATTGTTATCAAAAATTATCTTATTTTTCATCTGTTGTGGCTTTATTAGTCAGTCGTGCGCAACAAGTTTGTTCACATTTATGGGTAACCTGACGAAGGCGAAAGAAGATGGCCTCAACTTGAAAGGTGTCATTCCCAATTTCGCCAAGGCTTTCCACCATGCACTACATGATTCCGCCCGAAGTGAACCGGAACCCTATGCCCCCGATTTTCATAGCAGAGTTTTTAGAATTTATGCCACGTCAGACCTCTCATCTCTCTGTATGAGTTATCCAGGAGTTCCTCAGAGACCAGCGCATGATACTTCACTACTCTTTATATACTTTAGTGACCCTGTGGAGAAGATTTCCGTCAACACTACCCTCCTCACTAAAGATGTGAAAATCAATAATGTTGGTGACCTCACTGCATTACAGATAAATCCTGATGCTACTAAGCGCCTGCCGGACGACTAAAGTTTCGCTCTAAATGACTGAGTGGGTAGAAGTGTCACTCGATAAGAATCCTGGCAGTGACTTCATGGTCCATAGTGCGCTAAACATGACAGAAATCACAAACGTTGGCTTGAGGGAAAATCTGGGGCTCCGGATATCGTATTACATATCTTCCGCGTGCCACCACATCACAAGTGCTCCTCTTGGGACGTTCACAAGTATTTCCCCACGAACAGGCAGGAAAGCGCTCCAGGCAGTTTGCGAAGTTCTCACAAGGCCGCCACATGGGTATGTTATTCACACTGTGTATATGTGTTAATAGGCATATATGCATGGTTATGCATACACAGTCCTTTTCAACGCATGCATATTTACGTGAGTTCCTTTATATGGCGCCGAAATGCGTCTGTCTTCCTCCCTCCTTCTTCCAGCTGGTCGAGCTACATGGCCAGCTTTGTCGCGGCTTTCGCGGGCAAACGCCAGTTGAGATTCTCTGTGGTTCGCAAACGAATGGTGATACCAAACGGAATGATAACTGCAACGTATCCAGTGAATGTTGTCTTCACCCAAATCCGCAGGGTCCTCCTCCTGGACGTATATCTGACAAGCACTAGTC
>QNGE01005822.1:0-33179 GCA_008508345.1 Paragonimus westermani
TTCAGTCTGCGCTTTTTTCATTTTTACCCCAACTACATGATTGTTGTCTTAAATTTCCTTTCTTACCTTCCGTTTAAGATACTACAGGTCCTTCGTGCAGCTGGACCAACTACACTGACCCGCCGACAAGGCGTCTGCCAGAGACTACATTTAACCATGTGTCTTATTGAACAGCTGTACCTATACCTGCTACATCAGTTTCGTGTGACATTCACATTTTTTGAATAAATGTACGAATAAATTGCTCTTTTAAGTGCCGTCAGTTATTGTTGAGAACCCAAAATTTTATGGGACTTCTACTTAATCTCTGTGAACTTGCCGTTTTCCTGCTAAACTACCTTATTCCTCGTGGAAACCCACGTGTGTTTAAGAGAGCACGCTATCTGTCAAGGACAAACTAATCACAGTGTCGTTGTCTGTTTGTCACTAGTGTCGCCAGAAAAATTCACTCCCAGTAATTGGCGTAGCCGTGACGCTGTCTCGACTAGTATGACTGCAGAATCCCTTATTTGGTTTCGCTTTTTGACAGTGTTAAAAATTTGTCTGTTGGTCGCCCGCCGTGCGTCGATCGTTTTTGGAACATCTCGGAAAGCGAAAGGTGAACACAGACCAACGGATCATGAGTCAAAACTTGTAGTCCGTGCTATTTTAGGGTCGCTTCGCGGGTGTTATTCTTCCAATACAATTGTTAACGGATGAACGCTTAGTATTATTTGTAGGTACAGTGCATTTCGATAGTCACATGCTTCTCTTAAAAAAACGGGAAAAGGGACTCGACGTGGACACACCTTCGAATACTCTAAACAGGTCTATGGAGTAGAAGGAATTGTCATTCGAGTCTGCTCGAAATCTGGGTCGTTGCGCGGCCACGGCGCATGCTTTAGTTGTGCAAACTTGCGTCCCTGTGATGTTCCGCGTACAATTTTTGATTTGGCACATCGACTATTGTAATGCATTGTATGTTGTTGAGTTGAGACAGTAATAATATGAAACCAGTGACTAGTGTGAGTCAGAAAAACGGCCAGTATAGATCAATATCAGTTACGCGATCACTGTTCCAAATCGTGGGCTTGATTGATTATGGGCCAGGGGAGGTTAAGTGTCCGCACGAACTTCTTCTGAGTACAGAAGTCAGGGTTGCGCAATCGGATAGTGATGGCTTCGGCAACGATCAACATTCGGAATCTCACCATTTTTGATCGATTCCTTGGCACTCGGTAGACAATCCGAAAAGCATCTTTCTTACTGACAGAATGATTGGAGTCGGTCAAGTGAGCAACAATCGCGCTTGAAACCGTTTTAATCACACCACTGTTCAATCACACAGGATGGTGTTCACGCACTGTATCCGACAATTGCCTTGTAGTACGACCAACATACGATGCTCGACACGAGCAAACAAATGAGTACACACAATAATTGGTTGTAGGACATGGAAGTTTGTCTTTGAGTTATGACATGATAACGGGTGTTGAACGAAAACTGATACACAATTAAACGGCAAGGTAGGTTGTTTCGACTGACTTTCTTAACTTTCTGGAGATAGTTTCAGCCATGGGATCTCCCTTGATCTCGCCGTGTCTCGGAAGTCCTAATCGCGGGGTTATCGATCGGAGTTCACAGGTCAGTTACTGTCTCCTCTCGAGACGGTCGAGCAAGCTGATCATTGCTCATAAGCGAGAGTGGTTGAGCGTTCCGATTTGATAGTTCGTCGTGTCTAATGTGAGGTCAATGGCGCAGTGGTCATCACGGTTGCCTCATGATTGGAAATCCCGGCCGTGGCGAGGATACGCACTACTGGCGAACTCTAATGAGAGCGAAACTCGAGTCTAGTGCTCCTTTTCGAAAGATGGTGGCTGGTGAGTCTATCTGAATGCGAGGGCTGCGATCAAATGTGAGTGATGGTCAACTTGAGTTGTAGTTCGCCTGATGATCAAACACAGAAAACAAGTCTTGTCCGTTACTCCGTCGTTCTCATGACTTCAATGGGTATTTTGGAACGAATTAAACAACCCAAGGACCCCATCGTATCGAAAGAACTTCGGAGGTATCTGAGGTTTTACACGAAGCTAGCCGAAACCAGGACAATAATTCGTTTCCTGACTCAGTGTGTTGACAACAGCCAGCATTCGAAACACCATTGGAGAATCTTGAGACGTGATCGTATCAATTCAACTGTCGTTTCACTTAGTCGTCTTGCTAACAGTGAGCGGGACACCACAGTAGAAAATGTTCGGGAGATGGAGCGGAAGCTAGTCCAGTGTGAAGGCGTTTTGGATGAGTTGTCGTGCAGATTTCGAGACGTATGCTAACGGTATTGCAACCAAACGAATGAAAATCAGAATGACCGACCTGTCCAATCAGTTGAATCCCGTGAAACCGTGCGCCAAATTTCCGAATAATTCCGAGCGGTATGTTCATAACTTCTTGAATTTGAACAGCATTTTGCTTGAGGCACTGTCACTAGAACTGAATTTTTGTTGTCCACGTCGTATGAATATCCAGCTTGATTTAGGAGTTCAATTTGAAAATTTGTATGATCAGTTAACTGCCCTAACTCCATCGTCATTTTTAAACGAAGAAAGACTGAAATCAACGTTGGTGAACTCGTGCTATCAGTATCTTAACTACATGGCGCAAGTAAAACAGCTCTTGACAAAGCAGCATTTAGATGCGTTGAAGTGTTTACAAAAGAACGAGCGTATAATGCTGTCCGGATCGGACAAGGGAACAGGAGTTGTCTTGATGAACAGGATTGGTTACGTTACTAAAATGAACGATATACTAGCTGATAGCTCAAAATTCATAAAGATGAGTAAGGAGAAAGACAAAACACCAGTTGTAGAAAAGGCGATATCCAAAAACGTTGCGCGTAATGAAACGGGAGATAATTGACCCGGCCACTTTCGAGCGCATCCGTCCCACTGGAACAATAATCCATAGGTTATACGGTCTGTCCAAAGTAGGCTTGCCTTTGAGACCTATTTTAGATGTGTAACTCGCCTTATCATGCTCTGGCCAAATGGCTTGCCGGTCTGATCGAACTCATCAGGTTGGAGCTAGCAAAACAGTCTCCGGGATACGTTTCGTTTCATTGAGGCAATCCAAGACCTGAACCTGAACAACAAAAGTATGTTCTCATTCGATGTTGCCTCGCTATTTACGAACGTGCCTCTACAAGAGACAATTGACTACTTATGCGATCACATCGAGCGTAACAACAAACACGTGGGCATCCCAAAAGATGAACTAAGAGAACTGCTAGTGCTTTATACAAGTAACGTTCGGTTTTTATTCAACAATACGATCTACCGACAGAGAGATGGAGTGGCAATGGGCTCGTCATAGGTCCCCTGTTGGCTGACGTTTTCATGAGTAAACTATAGACTAACCAATTGGGTGCGGTCATCGAACAATTTGCATTCTACAAACGTTATGTTGATGATATTTTTTACGTCATCAACGAGAACGCTAACATGGACAGAGTTATGGCAGCTTTTAGCTCCGCTCATAGCAGTGTCAAATTTACCAAGGTGAAATAAACTTTTTGGAAGTTGGTGTATTAAGAAAGGAGGATGGTTCAATCGGACGAAATGTGAACCGAAAACAGACTTGGAGTGGCCAGTACATTCACTTCGACAACTTTGTCCCGCTAAATCAAAAGCGAAACCTCATACGATGCCTGGCGGGTAGGGCGTTAAAGATCTGCACCTCTGACACTTTACAAACTGAGCTGGACTTTCTACAAGAAGTGTTCATGCAGAATGACTACCCAATGCGTTTCATTCAAAAGGCGATGCGGGCGGTAGAGTTGAAACTTAAGCCACCCTCTGTGAACAAGAAACTTGCGTTTATTAGTCTTCCTTTCAAAGGAGATCTCATAGCTGAAACTATCTCCAGAAAGTTAAGAAAGTCAGTCGAAACAACCTACCTTGCCGCTTAATTGTGTATCAGTTTTCGTTCAACACCCGTTATCATGTCATAACTCAAAGACAAACTTCCATGTCCTACAACCAATTATTGTGTGTACTCATTTGTTTGCTCGTGTCGAGCATCGTATGTTGGTCGTACTACAAGGCAATTGTCGGATACAGTGCGTGAACACCATCCTGTGTGATTGAACAGTGGTGTGATTAAAACGGTTTCAAGCGCGATTGTTGCTCACTTGACCGACTCCAATCATTCTGTCAGTAAGAAAGATGCTTTTCGGATTGTCTACCGAGTGCCAAGGAATCGATCAAAAATGGTGAGATTCCGAATGTTGATCGTTGCCGAAGCCATCACTATCCGATTGCGCAACCCTGACTTCTGTACTCAGAAGAAGTTCGTGCGGACACTTAACGTCCCCTGGCCCATAATCAATCAAGCCCACGATTTGGAACAGTGATCGCGTAACTGATATTGATCTATACTGGCCGTTTTTCTGACTCACACTAGTCACTGATTTCATATTTATTCTGTTGTAATTAGCCTGATAATCAAACACAGAAAACAAGTTCGCTACTCTGCCGTTCTAATGACTTCAGTGGGTATTTTTGAGCCAACTCTCATCATAGCCTTGTTCGACCCAAGCTAAATCTACGTAGTTTCGTTTCGTGCTAACAGCTGATGCGCACAATTCTTGTATCCAGTTCGTTTGTTTGTCCATCCTCCCTATACGTGTTTTACTGATAGATTTCCATGCAAAAAGATTGTTGCCCTCTACGCCGCGCTTATGAATACAACGTAATGTGGAGGCTGTAACCAACATGATTTAGCTCGTTGCCGAAAACGTTATATTGAGTTCTGCACACCCGCATTACTAGTTGTGACGCCACTGTTGTTGATTAAAAGCGGGTACGTTGTGCTAGTGTTGTGAACCGAGGAGGCGGGTGGCACAGTGGCTGTTTATTTGGGGAAACCAATACAGTAGTTATGCGTCTCAACCTGACTACGAACAGAAATGCATTTGCGCACAACAATAATCTGATGATGTTGCGGTTGCTTTGGACACCAAATCTCAGTTCCCTCATGTAGCAAACGCCGTTCCATGTGATGCTGTCTAACGATGATCTTTCTCGTATTTGTCCCGCGGCCATTTTGACCCATGCTGTCGTCTTGCTACTGAATAGTAGTGGTGTAAGTAGTATAGTGCGACCGTCTGTCCTCACTACACTAGTTTGGTTCGGCGCAGTCAACTTCGTAGGGTAACTGTAACGCATGTGTCCTCATTCGAAGCGAATCGTAAGTAAGAACACAATGAGTAAGTGACTCACGAAGTGCATTTGTTTCTGCGGCATCATAATCAGTCTGGTTTGTTGTTCCTCATCCTGTTTCGTACACCCTGTTCCGCATAACGGACGTTCATTCAGTTTCCGGGTAGAGGAATAACAAAGGGCTGTGTGACTACGTGGAACGATAGCAATGCTGATCGGAGCGTCCACGCAAATGATGCGGAAAATTTCGGTGCTGAATAAAGTAACCAAAGAATTGTCAGCTGGGTAAAGCTATTTAAGAAATTTCGACATCAAGTCGCGTTGGTACGGTAAACTTACTGGTATGTCCGTGACTTCACAGAGAAAGGGTTCTTTAAGTTTGCCATTTGAATTGAAGAAGGAAGTTCGCACTTCCCTCGAAGCTTCGTTTTGGCTTTTAATTTCCACTGCGAATTAAGTGAGCTCTGTGATAGACTTAGACCATTCAGTCTTCCCTTGTGTACACTTCCTGGTCCAACTTGAATTGGTTCAGTTTTGTGGCAGACATTGACTTACAGAATTACACCGGACTAAATATTAGTTGTTTGCAACCGGTCTGTTTTGTAGTAAAAATTGTCCGTTTCAGATAGTATTCCAAAATTCCAGCCAGCAAACAGCGTACGAACTTCAGAGAATGATTGTGGGTTTGCCACCAGGTGTAGGACTGTTTGTTGGCTTAATTTTCTTCCCCATTAACAAGGAAACCGATTAACGAAAATTTTATGCCGTGAGGCGTTATTCTGAGTTATCAACACCGGCCATATGTGCTTGTATACCTATTTTCTGCTAGCTTTGTCTGTGGCCTAATGAGCCCACTTTTATCACTCGTATGACAGTGTTACCTTCAGTCCTTCCTTCCTCATTAGAACCACATTGGAGCTCAGTACAAATCGAAAGACATGTATTCACTCCTTACGCGGTTTTACCACAACCAGACATCGGGAATAGTACTATTCTCGGTTGCGACTCACTGGAGCCGTTCGAGTATTAGTGGTGTAGTGAGAATAGACGGTCGCACCATACTGCTTACACCACTATTCAGTAGCAGCATGGATCGAAACGATCGCGGGACAAATACGGGAAGGATCATTGGAAGGTAGCATCACGTGGGATGGCCTTCGCCACATGACGGAACTGATACATGGCGTCCAAAGCGACTGGAACATCCTCAGATGAGTGTGGTGTGCAAATGAGTGTTTCTGTTCGTTTTCCCGTTGAGACGCATAAATCGTGTATTGGTTTCCCCAAATAAACAACTTCTGTGCCATCCGCCTTCTCGGTTCACAACAATTGGTGCCGTGACCATTAGTTATTATGGGCAAATTTCCACATGCAGGTTTCACGGAATAGGGCGTTATGTTGGATAAGTGCAAAAAATACATAAGTGTAAAATACAAGCGCCATACATTAGCATATGCAAATCAAACGGAAGTGTGTCTCTGGTGATAGCGTCCATCCTGTTGTATACATGGTGTTGATTTCTGCATCTTTACTTCTCCGGTTTCTCCACTAATCGTCATTCCCTTCTTTTCATCGGTGCGTTTTCTGTTTTTATGCTGTAACATTTCATTCAGGTTTCCGTAACACATTGGCCCACTGTCGGGAATGTTTGTAAGTTCAGCACGTTCGAGGCCATTGCCTGCCGGTGTTATCCATTTGTGCGGTTCACTGTAGGAATTGGCTAATGTTTCGACCTGTCCTGCTGTTCTCCGCAATCCCAAAGTTGTTCTTATTGTCGCAACTCGAGTTATATGTGTACTTTCTGATCAGTATGACGTTTTTTATGGTATCTACACTATTGCTAGTTTTATCCAGCCTCGTTTTATCCCTTTTTCGTTCTGTTCTTTCCCTGTTCGGCACAGAGACAATCTTATACGTGACTGTTATTTACTTTTACCTCCTGTTCTAAAAACAGTTGTGTTGAATGACAGCTGAAAGCTTTAAAATGTGTTATTTTGGGTTGCTGAATTGTGTTTTCATCTGAGATTACCTGTGAGTACAATGTAATTGGTAACGGTATACCTCTGGCTATCACCCAACAATTACCACTAATGTATCGACTATAATAAATAATATTTTGATAGTCGCATTCATCTGTACCCTTTCGATGATTTTGGTTTTGCAACTACTTTTGTTTTGGTCAAGCTACCCATTCTGTAACATCCGGCCTGGGGCTAGATACACAACTCGCTTCGTGCCTCGCTGGCTTGGCGTACCTCTCTGTACACTATTTTCCGGGATCGATAACAATACACGGTGGTCAACGCGCTGAGCCTTGGTTTTTCGTTGTCGATCGATTGTCAATAGTGATCACTGACTGGGTTTTATTTTGTTGGATCAGTTCCAACACTAGTGCATTCGTTAAAAAGAAGGTTGCACTAACGACAACACCCTGCGGTCGGCACAATCAAGCTTTCTCAAACTGTTATGCTTCACAACGTTGTATGATGCTCCCAAGGGGCATGGCTTTCGTTCTTCTCCAAGCGCCTTCCAATTTACCGTCAATTGAGAGAGAACACTCTTCATCAGCACCAAATTTTCCAGCTTCTTCCAATCTGAAATTTTCTTCTGAATCTTTCAATCACATCTGTCGTTTTGTCGAGTGGATTTACCTACTCACTTTTGAGTAGGCAGTTATGAAAACTGAAAGCATATGTCCTGAAGAACAGCCCTAGTAGCACACTGGAAAACTCAGCCGTTCCCTGAGTGATCTTTGAGTGTTCCGTTTATCATTTGGCCAAACTAGCGCGCCAGGAGCGTTCTGGAGGCAACGCTAAGACACTCACGGCTTTTGTTGCAAGGGAGGAACAACTGATTCCTCCAGTTTTGCAACACTGTCAGGGTAAGCGATATTTTCTATGTGAACTTAAAAATCTAGACGAACTTCCACTTGCAACCACTTCTTCGGTATTGGAAAGTGTCATGGGGGATTCCTTAACGGAAGCAAAGTCCACTGATTATGTTCTTCAGCCTTCCACTTCGACGATCACTCAAGCAGTGATGACAAGGACTATCTCTATGGCGCTGGATACAGGTATGCGAAAATTTCATTCAACACTACTGCCATCATCATTCCAGACGACGACGTCGGTACGAACAAGAGAAAGAGGACACCCGCACGATTGCTGTAGAGGCCCGCCTATCTTTAAAAGCCGTCGGCATTAGGCTTAGTTACTTGAGAGAAGTGTTGCCTCAGCTACCGTTGAATGCACGTACTCTCCATCTCAACCACGATGGACATTGGGGTCACTGGAGAACCTGCCCTCTTTCTCCAGCCCTATTGCTTCCAGGTATGTCATTAGTAAAATGTCATTCAGTACGCATTTAGCTCCACCATCGTTAGTCCACCAGCAACACACAGTGAGGCAGTGTGCAAAAACGACACAGCCAAAGAAGTGAGAGAGTTAAAAGGTAAGTATGTTCAATACAAAGAATCACCGTGTTCACCAAGTGTAATTGAGAACTTAGTTCTCCAAAACATCCTAATCCGCGAGGATTTGCATGTCCTACGGCTGTAATTGAATGCATTGCGATTCCAACATGCAGCTCCCGGTACGTCATCCATGCGATTCCCCATGCAGTCAACAGGAGACATGCAGCTGCTGAATATGAAGCTGGAAGAATCAGAAATATATACCCAGCTGGTATGTTTGACTTTTCTGATTCACAGTAAGCAGATGACTTTTCTCAGCAAGGTCGGCGGCACATCCATGGGTGAATGCACCCGTAATGTTATGAGAACATTACTGACGGATGAAGTGGCGAAAACGGTAAACTGAAGAGGAGTGAACAATCGCGTCTCCACTGCCTCCTCACCGTTGGCCGCAGCCATCGTTGGTATGTTCGATCACCGGAAGTCATCACTTGTTAATTGTAGAATCCATCATGAGGAAGGCTTACCCCGGCGTATCGCACGCGGACGTCAAGGGAACCATTCAAAGGTGGATTCAGAAGGCCAGATTGCGGGCAATGAAAGAAGCCGACGATCTCGTTACCGACATTTTTGCACTGTGATTATAATTACGTACTCGTTAAAGTTATACAGATGTTGCTGTAAAAATTGCGCTTAATATATCGTATGAATGTTTATGTGCCTTCTACATCGTTTCTCGTGAATTGGAACATTGCGTCGTCGTTATTGTGCGAGATTATATTTCCGTTTAACGTTACTGAGCTCCGTAGGAAAACGAATAATGGGCGGCATGTGATAAGATCGCTTAGTGGGGCTGCGCGCATTTTTTTTCTCCCACCGTTCCCTGAGTGTTCCTAAAGTGTCTAGTTAGAACACTCGGGGAACGCTCAGGGAACACTAGTGTAGAAAGAAAACTTTAACCATGTACTCAAACATTTTCTAAACCCTTTTTAACCAGTCTATTGGTTTAGTTTTATCCATCGGCTGTGCAACGCACATGTGCTGTATGTTGCGAGGTCTTTATGGTGTCAATGAGCGCATACATCCATCCATTTGTTGGTCAAATTCAGAGCGTTGTACACAATACATGTTGTCTACTCAAACGACGCGGGGAAGAAACGAAGCTCAGCTTTGCATTATTCATCACACAAACAGCATGGAGACAAAGACTATGGTTATTACCGCAAAAAAGAGCTGGATCTCACACGGAACAGTGAACGCCATAAATTCGCTGTCTGGGGACGCGCTGTGGATAAGACATTAACGAACACTTGATATCAACGTTTAACCAAACAGTTTCTCACTTACTGTTTGACTGGTTTCATTCGGCTTTTCCTCGAAACATTAGATTGCAACTGTGACGTGTGGTTCTGGAGTTTCCAAATTTACTGAGTGCTCACCTTGTCAGCTGCTCGATCGGATAGATAAAGCTGTCTGACGATTAGTTCAACAATGTCTTCTCGCAATCCTAACATGTTACAGAAAAAACACCAGGTCTTTTTGTATGAATAAAAGTCTGTCATTTCTTACACGCTGTGTCGTGTGGTGTTTTCAGGAGCTGTGCGGTTGGTATACCGTGAGTTCTACATTCCATTAACCGGAAGAACTATGGGCAGATTCTCAATCCTTTATCGCGCATTCTTCGGGCCGCAGTTGTTACCGATTTTCTGGTTGCTGGGTGCCGAATTGTGCAATATTTTGTTACATAATCGTTACGGACAGAGTGGTTAGCCCGATATGCCTTGCGTGTTTTTAGTGTAATTGGTTGGTAAATTGCAAGTAAAGATTTTTCAGAATTACACCTTGGCAGACTTCGTGTTTCCAACACGTTGATTCTGTGGTTCTGCGGTTAATATACGGGTTCGAGGCAGAGATCCAAGACACCCACTACCAGTCGGTTTTTCTTATTCAGTGTCAAGCGGACATCTGTTGATTTAGAAGACAGTCAATGAAAACAGGGTGTGCTCTTCGCTCTTCGGAATTACAACAGACGCCAAGAACATAGCGAGAAAATTTCGTTGTCATCGTCTACTCATATTTTTGCTCAGTGCATCAAAAAATTACACAAGACCAACGTAATTCTTTGTCGAATAAAATACTAATTCATTACGTATTGACTTATTTGGGTTCTGTAGTGTCTGTTTTTTGGCCTTATGCTTCTTTTCATTCACACCTGTTATTTTTGTTCACAGAGCACAACACAATGACACGCAAGAGATCCAGCAGCTTTGATGGACCGGAGGTATCGAGTGTTTGTGATTGATTCGGCCGCCACATGTCTGTCCATAACGGTATGCAGTGCCAGACATGCCTACACTGATACCACTCTAAGTATACTGGCTTCAAGAAGGATCAGTACGCTCCGCTCACTCCTTCAAAAAGACCATTCATCTGTATGAGCTGTCTTTATCGAGCAAGCTGCGCTCCATCCGAGGCCATGCTCGTTGCTTCGCTCGCCACCGTGAGTGAGCAGAAAGCAGACACGTGTAAGTGTAGCTGCAAGACGTCTAAGAATGTCAACACGCTACAGATGGCCACAATAAAGCAATCTCTGGCTGAAACACAAAAAACTTCATCTGACATGAAGTCAAAAATGAGCTCGCTGAATGAGTATATTGCGCTCACCCTTTGAGGTGTGGCGGTTGCTAAAATTGAAGAAGTCGCCCAAGGTTGTGGAACAAGGTACTCCGGGAGAAGAAGCTTGTTTTGTGATGGCGATTTTCGACCACATCCTATCCAAGAAAACAAGTCAAACCGGTGTCAAACGCTTACTTATCTCCAGAGTTTGCAAACATGGGTTCTGCCAGCAGACTCCGCTCCAAACCTACCAAGATGTCACCGGGACTTCTTGTGACGTTACTCTTGAACAATATCCATAGAACCTCGCTGGATCGCTCACTGTGGCAGAAGCGCCCCCAGCTTGCTGAAACAAGATCACGCATCAAGGCTGACTCCAAACTTCAGATCAACGTAAAATATCTTACCCCAACATTCAACAGTGGACCAGTATCCCCGAATGGATCAACACAAGCAGCCACGTCAGAGGCAGCTGCCTTCAACCCCTTTGATGGTCAATCGCCTGTGGAGCTGCACGGATCTAGAAGAGTATAAGGTGGTACGGACCGCCACTCTTCCTCTAGACCCCCGATGATTCCACCTCAGAATAATACCCGTCAAAAATTATCCCCAAGCTTCATAACCCAACGGGTCTGCTGGGATCATCCCCTGCATCCAAAGTTGTCCACACTTGGCTCATTCCAGCCACTCTTTCCTCGGCTGGACTAGGGCCATTTCGTCCTAAGATCTCTTGTAATCTAAAACCATACCTTCATTTTCAAGGGTGAAAAACTGCAACTCGCCCTTCAGAAATTCCAAAACTAACAGCAGTCCGGAGGCCATCGACTTTGGGCCAACACACGCGAAAGAGGCGTCCCACAAGGACGTTCACATTTGCTCAGGCTGTGATGAAACGACCGTCACACTCCAAGAGGGCTCACGAAGTTATATCGCCGGCTGTGCACCCCTCTGTGCTACTGAGACTGCTTTCTCAAGCTTACCCTCGTGTATTTCTCTCTCTTTTTGCACCCGGCCAAACCAGGAAGTGACCTTCAAGTGAGTGTACACCACCTGTCTGGGCCTTCTGAACAAATTACCGAAAATCGGACGATTGGTCCACAACACCAACCCTAACATTCTTGGCTGGCCTTCCACGGATATCAGTGATAATGAACTGCATGTTCCTGAGTACCCTTTGTACGGGACGGAGTATTGCGGACGCATGGAAAGCTGCCATGGGGCCAGACGCAATCCATCCCCAGATCCTCAAAGAAGCGGCCCTAGGTTCGGCGGTGCCTCTTTAATTTGTTTGATCAGACACTTCGGATCGGCAATCTTCTGGAGGCAACCGATCGTCACTCATCTGTTAATTGTCGGCCGACCAGCCTCACCACCATGATGATGGAGCGTTTTTCATAACGCGCCATCCTTACACATTTCTTCTCAATTAATCTTTTCTCTCCAACTCAGCATGGCTTTCTTTCCGACCGGTAATGCGCAATCAGCATGCTGATCTTCATGGGTGGTCTGACAGAGGCGAAAGACATCAATCATACCTCGGATGCCATTCTCTTCGACTTCGCCTATTTCTTTGACTTTGTCCCGCATGGTCCTCTTGCACACAAACTAACATTTTATGGGATTTAAAGAGAGGTTCCCCGCTGGATTACTCCCTTTCTTGGTAACAGGACTTTCAGAGTGAAAACCGGTTCGAGCCTTTCTTCTCCCTCCTGGTATACATCAGTTACCTCCCCGAGCTTATTTCTAGTAACGTCCTCTTCTACGCTAATGATTTAAAAATCTGGAATGTGTGGTCCCAGTGCATTTCGGATTGACCTTGGCCATGCTAATTGCTCGTCAGATGACTGGACTCCCCCTTTAAATGGCAGTAAGGGTGCACAATGTCGCTCGGAGGAAACCCTTGAAATTTATTCGTGATGCACAGTGCACACAATTTGTGATCCGGTTTTAACTTCAAAGGCTCTTATCCAAAAAAGAGGCAACCCAGTGCAGAATCTGTTCTTGAACTTCATGGGCTTGTAATGTGTGTCTGAAGGACCGTATGGGACACGGTCAAAAGCCTTGACTTGATGTAAGAAAATAGCATCTGAGATGAGGCCATTGTATTTGCCCTCTGTCAGACTAACCGACCGGTTAAGAAGGAAACTAGAATGAGCAGGAGAAAGTTGATGGTCTGATAAAACGGGATTTGGGATGACGCATTTTAATAAGCAATTCATTATCCTTCCTTGGGTGGTGGTTAGGCTGATTGGCCGATAGCTAGCCAAAGAGCGTCGATCACTCACTTTGAACATGAGTGCCACTGTTGTTTCTTTCCATGTAGTAGGGAGAATATTAGTCTGAATTGTCTGTTTTAGCAGTTTGAGAGGGGGTCCTGCCAGACTAACAGCTGCCTCAACGAGAACTCTGGGACTCTTCTTATCAGGACCCGTTGCACTGTGTGAATCAACCTTGAATAAAAGCCATTCAACACAGAGAACCCAGCGGTGATGAGTGGTTGCCGGAAGTTCTAGAGCTATAGGATCGGGTGGCAATTCGGCGGTGCGACGTCATATACTGCCAAGTGGTACTCCCTGAGTAACTCCGACATAACTAGGGAGTCGGACGAAGTCTCGAAGAAAGTGCTGAAGGTTCAGTCTTTCTTAGTCGTCGCACATGCTTCAATAAGAGGACTTTGTTCCCGTGGGCTGTAAGGAAGGTCTCTCGTATGAGTTTAATGATTCCATGGATATCTTGTCTGCACCTATTCAGAAGAATGTAAACCGCGCCTAGGTTCTCCAAGGTTCCCATGAGTTTTTCTGCTAGATTTTGTAATCGGTAACAGATAAGGTAAAAGTTGAACACAGAGTGGTCACTGTGTCCAAATGGTGACTTGAGGATCACTGTGTTCACCGTGTTGCTTTCAGTAGTGATGGCTAGGTCGAGCGGAGAAGGAATCTGACCCAAACGATGCTGCGTCGGGGTGATGTCATCCTATGTCCACGATTTCCGTCTTTTTGACGTCGAAAGAGAAATCGAGGGTCCGGTTTTGCAATTCTGGTGAGGAACAGATGCCCAGTTTACCTTGGGTATACTGACGTCGTTCATAATAAGCAGACGAGTGAAGCGTTGTAGTCCTAGTGGGTTTACTAGAAACGTGTCGTCGTCGGAGACGTTGGATGAGAGAGAACGATAAATAACCCTCACTAAGTGTGGATGTTGGTCACGCAGTGCTAGTCGGAGCCACACAGCATCACATTTATCAGAGGACTATAGCCCACCGATAACTGTGGACGTCAAGAGACACCGCTAAAAGAAAACCGCGGAGCCCCCAATTCTCCCTCAGGCGGGGTCAAGCGGGTGAACTGAATACCCTGGGACACTCAGTTAACTGTCATTGGTGTAACCTGTAAACCAGATCTGCGTGAAAGTAAACATGTGGGGATGGATGTCGTGAATCATTCATCTGATTTCCAGTGACTGAGACACTCTTTATATGGGCATTTGGATTTCGCGATCAGAGGGAAGGGATATGTGAAGAAGAACTCGGTACATCAGACCTGGGAGTGAGGTTTGTGGGGTTGGACTCATTTCGTTCCGCTGAATTGTTCTGAAGGCCTATCTGTGCGGCTGTTGCCGCGGAACCACCGTTCGGGCGCACGTCAATGAACTCACAGGACCCTTAGCGAGTATTCGTGGTGTCGCAACTTGCAGCCTCTGCGTCACCGTGAAATCCCGCTTTTTCTGAGGTTGTTTGGAAGTTTTAATCCACGGAATATTTGATACCTCCGTTTACTGGGAGCGTTGTTTGGGAGATGATCATGTGCGCGATATAGTCGGGCCATTGATGAAAATGTCCCATGAAGCGGGACAAAGAGGTGCCTTTTGGTCCACCCGAGCTCAATCTGAACATGCTACTTTCGTTCCGAATTCTCTGGAAAAATAATTCTCCGCACGGCCTTTCGGTAGATTTTGCGGCAGGTAACCCGGATAGCAGTTTTTGGGCGGTCCCTGTGCAATCACAGGTTGTGCCCGTGTTTATGGCAATGGCTGTTAGAATAACGTTTAAATAGTCGGCGATTCTTCTTTCCAGAGGCTTGAGGGGATTGTTCGGGAGCAAAAAGTACACTTCGAGATGTCTGCGCAGAAGAAAATGAGCCTGAGTAGAAATTTTGGGAGCAGAAACTACTAACTTAATCTCCAGTTGTAGCTTTTTCTCCGCCATCTTTTGAGACTGAGTCTTAGCCCAGTGCTCGCCTTCCCTTGCCAAGACGCCTTCTGGGCTGGCGTTGGAAGACTTCAAAGCCACTGTTTTTTCCAGTTTTGTCTTTGGGCCGATCGTGGTGGGTAGGGTTACCAAACGGCCCAGTGACGTTTTAGTTGATTTGGAGCGCAGCCTGCTTATGAGCACGAGATTTGTGACGTCCTGGGAGAATGGCGGTGGTGTACGTGGTTTAGGGCAACTGTCTTCTTGAGGACTACCACATCAGGGAATTTGAGCGCTTCCTCTCCATTCAAAAACTGTAGTTTCAACTTCCTCTCAGATGAAGTGCGCTGGTACTGGTCCATCTTACTCCTAAGGGTGAAACTGGAGGAGGTACAACGTTCAGGCGATGAAAAAGCTAGCTGCTTTTGCTGATGTACGCTGGGGTCAGTACACTTGAAGTAGTATCACATGTGGCACTACATACAGTTCTGCATGAATATTTTGCACACATAACGGTCGCAAATGCTTACTGTCTTGTTGAGTGTCTGAGGGGCCAACGCCATTCGTTACCGACAGAAACACCCATGCAAGACGTCGCAGCTTGAGAATCTTCGCTAATAAAAAATTTCAGCCTCCACGCCGCACACGACGTGTTACGCTGAATAAGTGTGGTGACACGATTCGCCAGCAGCACTGGAAATGAAGAGGACTCTGGGTACCCGTCCGTAAGTCTTAATATGACCATCTGACCAACGTTGGCTGAGAAAACATGTTTAGCTATTATGATCGAACATCATGTGGACGGGAAATTCCATGAGCACAGATGAACAACTGAGTCGGTATTGATTCAGGAACACGAGGCCTTACGGCATGGTTTCCTGTGCTAATCTACCAACTGTAAATTCAATACACTGAGTGCATTGGCCAACAGAATGATTATTTTCATGATTGGCTCCTTCTTCTGTGTTTTCAGTCAGTAGGCTTTGTATCGTGCTTTTATCGCTTACCATCTTTATTGTGTTGGAAACAATGTGAACCGCTCATGGTTGCCACAAGTTAAATATAGTTGATTTGCTCTTCGCCCTGTACGCCGTTGTCTGCTTTGTAGGTAAATTGCACTCCGCTCGATTCTCCTTCAGTATACAACTCCTTCAATGCATTTCACTACGTGTCCTCTCCTGTTCTTACACGCACCTTGATGTACAACCCTGAAAATAGCTGTATTTCGTAATTCCTGCTAGTTGCTCAACTCCATTGGTCCCATTGACTCATGGTGCCCAGTGTGGCTTTACAGCTCGTATATTTCCTGTCATTGATGTATCTATAGTCGTCAGGCGTAGATTCTCAATCAAGCTCATATAAGCGCTACTAATATTAGAACACCCTTGGACCACCTTTTATGACTGCCGTTGATTTGTCAGCGTTATTAGTTCCACCGAATACGCGCTAGTCAACTGATAAACCCAAACCTGCTTATGCGGATTTACCACGTTCTTGACTTGGTCTTTGCAGCAAGTGTTCCCAGTTACAATATAATTTCCTGGTACCGCATTTAAAATTAGGCAGTGTGATCAGTTTGTGTCCGTTAGCAGACCTGCGTTTAGTCTCATACGAAGTACATACATCTCATACATTATTCTCCAGTGGTCGGCACTTCGTGAGATAAGTGAGCCCATTTGTATCACTTCTCCCCAATTGTTGTTATAGCGATACAACCAAAAACAATCGTACGTTTGAGAATGTGTTGCTTCTCATGGTGAATGCGATTGAGCTGTTCATGGGTAGTATATTCATCCCATTAAATTTTTACCTGGACTATATTGATGTGCTTTTTTTGATTAAACGATATCATAACAGTCAGAATTTATTCTGAAACATCGGAAAGGCTGAAAATTCTATATTCCCAAAAGAGCCAAAGATTTCGAGAATTTTTCTGATGGGCTGGTTTGTGCGTTTGCTTCAAAAACTGGTAAGCGACCATGTCGTTGGAGTGCAGCGTCTATCCAGTAAAAAGTTCGTCACTGAGTATCAACACATCAGCTGTGTGATTAAAGGTACATAAATTAATGACTTGACTGAAGTATTTAGGGTTGGAAGGTGGGAATAAACCGCAGATGTGTTCATTTTGACGCACAGGTTGATGGTCGTGGTGTGCGTGAGTGAGTCGCTGTGAGGGATCTGAAATCCTGAATCACGCAAGTTCCTTTTTCATCGAATGACACGTCACTATTGAAAAATGTATTTTTTGCCTATTAAGTTTCATCATGGTACTCACGGAAAGTAGTTTACCCAGCAGTAAATTTTTCCCACATACTTCGTCCGTTAGATCTCATCCGCAAGCTGGACAAGAAGATTTTGTTTAGTATGTTTTCAGCTCACTCAGTACGGTGCAAATTCACGTTGCCAATTTCTAAATCCCATGTAGTCATGTGTGTGGTGTACAATCAGGGAGGTTTAAAAGTGGCACATCCTATGAAAGTTGTCACAACAAGGAATCAACCACACTTTGAAAAGGTAACCAAACCAGATGATGATAATAATAGCAGTAATTTGCTCCAAAAAGTTTTCAGTTCACGTCAAGGGTAATCGTGAAGACAGGTAAGTTCAGTTATGCGCTGAAATGTATTGTTGATCCCGTTGGCCCTTGACTCCCCAAAAACCAGCACACAGACTATATGGAGTGGAAAGACTACACACAACTTACGAATTTCCAGACGAAGAATTTTTGCTCCACACAGTATGAACAACATGTGTGAATGTAAAGTGGAGGAAGGTGTTAATGGAGAAAACAATGAAAGTTATGAAATATAAAATGCTGCATGTGGTAAAGCGGCCGACTGCGTTAAGTAACGGCTGTAGTGTGTCCTAAGGGAAATCGGTAGCCAAATGCTCTGTGTTCATTTATTCCTTTCTCGTTGATCCTTCCTTTCCCTCGTGAGAAAACTTTTGGTAGATATTGCGAGCCCTCATTGCTCTCAGTTTTATCGGCAGACCGAAAGTATCTAAACAATCGTTTAGATAATCATGGCTCTTGAATTGCCGAAGTTATTCTAATTTCTTGACTTGTTTCGGTTTGGAATATCGTCAAGTTCTGTTGGTGGATATCTTTTGCTTCATTATTTCAATGGCGTAAGCAAAAAATGCTCGCAAATTCTACCACAACAGTTGATGAAAATTTCAATAAAATCGTGAAATACGTTAAATCACAAGGCTAATATAAAGATATTATGGAAATCTACGTCACAGACGTGGAGAAATCCCTCAGAAATGTTCTCTTAATTAAGCGGGAAAGTTGGTTCTCTCTTCCGCTGTTGGATCATGAGGATTGGGATTTGCATAAGGCTGCAAGCGTAAGATACGGTAGTGCACCATTTCTGACGCCGCATTTTACTAAAACTAAGCAAGTCAGTGGCATTTTTTAGGTACGTTTGGCATGCCTAGCCACTCCTTGCTGCTATATTTGTAAACTTTTCCTTGTAAGCGTGACGTATGCGGCTAAAGAACGCATCATGGTTGAACGGTTATAAATTATCCATCCATTTTCCGTCTTTCAGGTTGAACCAAAAGGCAATGATAACGTTAAAACGGGTCATGATCGTGCGACTGTTGCAGCCATGTAGTTTAGCAGGTAGATAATGGAGGGCTTCATAGTGAAGGTTGAATTTGACTGAAGCGAGAGGTGGAAGCTGTGGACCTACCCTCTTTTGAATCGCCAAGTCGTATTCCTCCACCACCGACCATGAATGGGAGAGCGATCTTCGTAAACGGAAATAAACATTACAGGAAGTCGTGCTGTAGAGGTGGAAATGTTTACGAGACACTGGCAGCACGTGGATGCAAGAGAGTCGTGTAGAACGTTAAGATTGTCACTCATGACCACCCCGCATGCTACACACGGCTGTGGCGTCGTCATCATATTACACTTGAAGCTACAATGTTCAGGATAATTACTGCAGAACTGCTTGACTTGCATTCCGCTACTGTTTCGAAGTGGAGCCGTGGGGTTCGTCCGTTCAGATGTGCTCGGACAAGATGACCGGCGAACGTGATCATTCGGAAAATAATGTTCTTGACGTACCGATTATGATGAACAACCTCACGGCAGTCGCATTGGTATGTCGTTTGCATTTCAAATACCTGCATTAGGCACTCTCTGTGGATCCATACTTTATGGGTGGCAGTGGCTAGGCATTTTCCCGAGTGCAACCTCTCCTATTATTTTGCGACTGCCGAAGTAGTCAACGTCGCCTTGGGCTCGATGTGAAGCCAATTACAATAAATAGTTCATGAACACCCATCCGTTTGGCCCATGATAATGAAGTCACGCTAGAGCCAACGACATACGATGCAAGAGTACAAAGCAATCTTAAACAATGTCTATCCCAGTTTATGAACTGTGTTAGGTTAGTGAAAGTCGCACAACAGACTGTCACAGCTGAACACCGCACGGTCTGTCTTCATTTGCGCAGCCATCTTATCCATAACGAACGTCTTTATTGCGATGTGCTTTTCCACTGTTTTTCGAAAAATTTCAAGCAGTCTCAGCGTATCATAGTTCTCATTACGAACGTGCCCCTACACTACGGGTCTGCCGTGATTCATGTTGCTTGTTACTAGAAACTGACACAAATTCCAGTTTCAAAAGTATCCGGAAATGTTTCACAACATATTTGTGTCTGTTGTTCCGTGCGTGACATCTACATTCACAGTGTGCGGGAAACGTCCAAATAGCCTAACCTGTGTTCGCTGTACAAAGCACGTATGCATATATCTGTTGCCTTCTTCCTGTATAGTATACACAACACCTATCGGATTAATCACTGTCAGCCCGCTCTGGACGTTCTCCAATGCTTGGTTACATATCTCGCACAACAAACCTGCTTGAGGTTGCGAAATTCACCTTGTATCGGATGTTTCCAATGTCTGCACCTGTGATGAACTCCCCATAAACATCTGCCACATATTGCCAGCAGTTAGTAAATTGCACTCAAACAGGCTCCTGAAGTCGTTCCCTTCTCTGACGGAGTGTCTGCGATTTGTAGGATTAGACTCGCGCCAGATGATTTAGGGGGTGGTTGTCCTCCGACTCGAAAGAGCTCACAACCAGACAGGCAGTTCCTCGAACCGCACGAAACCGCAATTTACGTTGTTTGCCCCGAGAAGCGATTTGTTAAAATTAGCAAGAATCAACTCGCTAGACATGTCGCGCACCTCTGCACACACTTCTACGCCTTCTGAACTTCGAACAGCGGTATTAATTCCAATCGGCCTTCAGGGGCTATGCCACATTCACTTATTTTAATTCACAGTCGTTTTCGATTTATGGCATGTCCCAGGAAGGTAAACGATGCCGTGCCCTCATGTACCTCTGAATTCACTTCCGAAACTGTGAAACAGTGATGTTTGCGATTTTTGGACGTTGCCCTGAAAGCTGCAATTTGCTTCATGTCCTGAAAACAAAGCAACATACTCAGTTAACGATGGCATAAATACTGTGCGTCATTGTATACATACATATATATACGTATAAATACGCTGTTCAGGCGCCCATATATTACCACAAAATCATTGCCACAGGCAAATCACAACAGCAGTTACACCGAATTTCGAACTTAACACGTGATAACGTCACTTCTTATTTTCAACCAATTAAAACGAACAGATATGAAGCAATTGCGCAGCTTTCGGTTATTTCAATTTCTGCATCAGGTACTGAGGTAAGAAAGCGGAATATGCCGTGAGGTAATTTTCTTACCCACGAGAGCTGAAGAACTCCTGATCACGTTTACCCTTCAAGTTACCTTGAGATGTTTAACAACCATTCGAATCACGCGGACCATATAGTACTCTCACGAACGTTACTTCCAGTTTATCACTAATATTATTGTGGTGTATTGGTGGGAACTTGTCGTGTTTTAGTTCTTCTTCCCTAGTTCTCACTGTTGAATTTTTGTTTATCTACACTGTGGTTACATTTGAGCTTGATCGCGGCGCCGTCGCGGCCGTTCCATTCGCTCCTACTCATATGAACCGCTATTCTCTGTATTTGTATATTCTGTGGATTTATTATCGAGGTTCTATTTTGTTTTCTTTTGTGTAATTTATACCATTTTTCTTGTAACTTAGCACCTCATGAAAAGGAATCTCGCCTTTCAGACCGTCCTCTCTTTTACATCCGAATCGGTTGGTCAGCGGTTTCATGCTGCGCAGATGCTCGCTTCACTGCAGACGCAATTATCCTAGATATATCCTACTGACAGACGTAACCAGCGGATTACGAGTTACTCAAAGAACCACTAGACACCAGAGATTAAATGGTACAAACTCTGGAACTTCTGGGATATGTACGTCTTAGTATACAACTCGTAGCAGGTCCCTCTTGGCCGCCGTTTCTTAACCAAGTGTGGTGGACATATTTGACGGAGAAGACGTCGGCAGTGCCTTCTTGCATCACAACGCACCAAAAAAAGTAGGCCAAGAAAATCTGTCTGAAGAAGGATCTAGTATTCTGTATGGTGTCTAGTCCATTTTTGTGCACACTCACGACGTGGCTGCTAAAATGGGGTTCGCGACCGTTGAAGTGATAAAACGAGCCTTTCCCAATCCCCACCAGGATGTATTTCAAACAGCTCCTAGGGTGGATACAAGAATGACGCCTGAGTACGTCAGTCACGTCGTGCGCACCGGTTTGGTGGACCATCGTTGTTCGGCGTATTTGAGACGCCGTTGCGGCATAATCACTGGCTTGTGCCATTTGGCTTATTAGTCATGACTCGTATCAAGCTGGTTCTCGGCGACTCTATGGTGACTTGATTTCCACACGTTTTTCCTTCCTCATAAGAGTCGCTTATCAGATCTCTATTTTAGGGTCTTCAAGAGATTAAGGGGAGTCTAGACGTTTGTGTGTACAAACTCCGTCCCTGAGTCTTCATAGACAGTAATTTCTCGCTTACAGAGTTATCAATCGCTAAAACGAACTCTTTCCCCAAGTCGTAAGTGTCCACTCTGGTGACCGTCCCACAATCGGTCTACGTTTACACGCAGTTGAAACACTGTTAGGTTCATCATCCTACTCTGTTCTTCCTACTTGCTGTAATCACCAGCAACAGTGCTACACCCTGTTTCCAACAGGAACATACACACTGATTGGAACTCGCGAAACTGGACAGCTAGCTCTAGACATGCGTATAAACCGCTGGGTGCACTAACTCCCGTCGTCGCTGATAGGAAGACACCGCTTCTCCAACCATGGATTAACTACATCGAGATCAATTCTTAAGGCGTTGGAAATATAACACGAGGTTCTCAAATCCACCGCAGGACGAAGAAGATGGGAATTCCGGCGGATCGTTGCTATGGATAAAAGTTAGTGATGGACAATGGACAGATACTTGTAGCATATCTACTGAGATGAACGCATGTTGGGGAACCATGGCTGACCTCAGCGTGAAACTTTCTACCACTGAGGAACAAGGTTACTCAGTGGTTAACATCACGTCTCCATAAGTGTGCTATGTGGTTACCAGCCAGCAGCTACACTAACTACGAAAAACCGAGTGTTCGATGTAATACTGTTAACTCTAGTATCCGCTGATAGGCCGATGAGAAGCTGAGGGCTGGTTACACACGACATACAGTTCAGTAATCTGTCCTGATGTACACAAACAACAAGAATTTCCAAAAAGCGCTTCAGGATACTTGGCTTAGGAATGCTTTCCAAGATTTTGCATGGAATGCTAATTGGGCCCGCTGTGGCAGGTGAGAAGGATTGGCTGTCACCAAACTTGTAATTAAAATTAATGGCGGCCTCCCTCCATCTCTTGGGAGGAAACTACCAGGCGAAGTTGACCCAAAAAACCATCAAATTGGTTGGCCAGTACAGAAAACCCTTGTTCAGTGTACTTGGACGAACCTGGTTAAGTTCAACTGAACATAAATGGGTTAAATTTGTTGATAAATCCTTGACATCCTACACTGCAGATTTTACATACAAAGGAAGTTGCTCAAATAATAATGAGGGCGGGCACTGTCTAAAAGAAATGAGCCGGACTTGTAAGCAGCAGTGTATCAATCTTTGGAAAACATGGCCATGACGCTGGTTTAGTTGAAACGGTGGTTGCCGCGTTTGCGCGATTCTCCACTCATTTTCACAGAAGTAAGAGAGCTCGCAATAATGCGGTTTCCAAGATGTCCCAGTGCGGTTCGGTAGTTTTGTGTCACCCAGATATTCAACAACGCTGGTTTCGAAATGGCGATAACTCACCACATCTTCCCAGTAGCGTGAACTGTCGAGTTTGCACGCGTATGACAAATGAGGTGTCTGCTAGTGGCAAATCCCACTTGGTTGTGGTGGTGACTATTGCTTCGATGTAGAAAGAACAGAAGAAAACAGTCGCATTTTAGTAAGATTCAAACCGAGTTTCAGTAGACCAGGGGGTATAGACAAGACCGACCTGATGGATAAAGTCGCTATTGCTTCATTCTAGGCAGGATGGGGTTGGGTAAATTTGGTGAGCCCATTCACTCGACAACGAATGCGTTAACGTTCGAGTTTCACTAGTACTGCTGTTAATCCCGGACGTCTATTGGCTGTTCGAACAACGCTTAGTCCTCTCGCAACGTCTATCAACATGCTGGATCCATGATAGCCACGTCCGTAAGTAACGAGCGTCTATAAATTCTGAGCCTGTCGAGCATCCGATTCGGATTTAAAAAGGAAGACGGCCGTATTGGCGAGTTTCTTATTAATAAGGTGCTAATGTTCAAAACAATATGATAAACCAAATAGTGGAATACAACAATAAACCTCGATATTGAATCCACCAAGTACACAAGTCCTGAGATTAACGGTTCACCTAAATATGACCGAGTGCAACAGCCACGTAATGGCGAAGCGGTCAGGCGAAAATGAAACCAGGGTACATATACGCAAAGGTCCGGTAAGGAAAGCAAGGAAGAAAAAACTACGCGGGAACAAGTTTTAAAAGTAAACAGCATCAAGATTTAATAATGCATCAAGGTCCGCATTCATAGCAGAAATGATTTGTCAACGGCGTTACTCGAGCGGTAGTGTCAGATTGTAAGAAGGGCTCGTAATCGGTATAAAGAATTCCAACGTAAGGAGACGACGCAATGAGGAGGCGATAAATAGAGCAGGGAACGTGGCCACCAGCATTCTACTAATACATAACAATCATCAAACACTCACGCAAGCAGCTACTTCAAAAACTCCTTTTTATAATCTTCTTGCATCCTTGAACCTTCGTTCAACCAAGTAGGTGTACTGACAAGTGCACCGCACAATCGAACGTATCACTTGTCTTGCGCGCCAGTTCACCGATCTGCTCCACCATCGGTGCGTGTTACAGCTTGCTCACTTCCTCGCACGTCAACGTCGCCTATCGACAATATGTTCCTCGCCTACTTATTGAGTTATTCTCAACCGGAAGTTTTGGTTCGCTTGATTCTACTTAAGTCGTTCCGATGTTGGTGATCGTGAGAATAACAAACACTATAAAAGGGGCTCATAATAGTAGCAGCGCTCAAATCCTAGTTTAGGAGACCAGTGTGGTGCAGGCTATTCTACTAAGCGTCAAGTAAACAGATATGACTGTGATGACGCTATTGTTTCTGAGAGCACATTCCAACAAGAACGGAAGCGGACGCCAAACCTGGAAAGCGCACACTCTCAGTGGGTTGTAAGAAGGACCTACTGATGTTAGCAGTCGTTCTGAACAGTTTCGAAGTATTATGTGAGATCGTCTCCCGGTTCTTTATAGTTTGGTGGGAACATAGTAAATACGGTTAATCGCCCTCTTCACGAAATCCTTCTCAGACCCTCTATTCTCTTGATATTCCCTTGTTGGACGGTCCCGAGTAAGACCAATCATCTTCGAGCATGTATCACACGTTTGGATGCTGGCTTTCAACAACTGTCTTGTTAGCGTGTGAAAGGATGAATAAAACCAGGTACAGCGAATGTTCCAAGTGCCTTTCTCAGCACAGTGTAGAGGCAGCTGGCCCTGTTATACACGGCGAAATTTCCAGTGTCCAGCCCGAGTTCGGACGTCACAATTTTGAAGATGTCCTGCTCACATGTCACGGTGGATAACGTGGCGTCCACTAAGTGGTGCCTTCTGGAGCTAAAACGAGGATATTCACGACTTCAGATTTCGCACGGTAAGTCATAGTTGACTATCCACTGCTCGGCAAGATATAGCGCCACGATCAAACTAGAGCTGTGGACCTCAAAATCTACATGGCTTCATGTCACCTGAGCGCATGCCAACACAGCGTAAATACTGATCGCCTGGAGGTAGTTCACAAAAAAATAGAAGCAAGCCTAGTATGAAACCATCCGAGGCTTCGAACAATGTACAAAATGACGTTGACAATTCTTCATTTAGTTGCAAAGAGCATGTATGATTTGTCGGGTAATATTACAGTTATAAGCGCTTCGGCTTTTCCAGACCCATAGTTGCAGATTCTGAAGGAGGTGTTTATCTGCAAATCTTGTGGAAGGATCATTCACGAACAGTGAGTTGATGACGCCTGGGGGTCCGTTTCAAAAGCCAGGAATTTTCGGTGATGGCAAACAGTCTGATTCTAGGTAATGCCATCACGCACTGACCGGCGTAAAGCGAAATTTCGTCACGAAAGCACTTGCATATCACTGTTCTATATAAATAGCGTCAGAGTGGGAGAAATATACAAGAGACGTCAAACCCGATTGTGATGCTTGCGGGAGAGATTAACTACCCGTTGATTCAACTGCCAAGGACTGCGAAGGACTGTCATTCTGTGATAGACAGTGTGCAACCACCTCGATAAAGACTCGGTCTGTTGGTAAATGGGTCCTAAATGTCAGGAGTGAGAAGATAAGCAGCGAAATACTCTGGAATATAACATGATCGAGATGAATACTACTGTACACTTGGATATCAATCGGCGTCCAGTATGCAGGACGGAACTTTGAAGAATGCTTAAACAAGAAAGAGGTGGTGACGACCATAATGGTTAAAGATTCTAGTCGAACGTCCGCTCAAAGGCACTTTGATTGGCTTTAGAACACCAGCTGCCGGTGTGTTTGCTCTATTGGTATTGTCCTACCTCTGTATCGGTGCCTTGACACTAACCGCATGAGCTACACTCATGTCCACACAGTTGACGGGTGTCCAGTTCGCTCCTCTTCTCTATGCGCGCTTAAGTACAGTTTAGATGGGGTTATTAACATGGCTAAATTGAAAGCCCATTGATGAATCTCCGTCGGAATGTGCAGCGTCTCAATCGTTTACTCTTGTGGTTACCCGGTAGACTTTGAAGTCATTCTGCATGAGGACTTTTTGTGGT
Source organism: Paragonimus westermani (assembly GCA_008508345.1). Lineage (NCBI taxonomy): Eukaryota > Metazoa > Platyhelminthes > Trematoda > Plagiorchiida > Troglotrematidae > Paragonimus > Paragonimus westermani. Next base: position 26,759 of record QNGE01005822.1, read on the forward strand.
AGTAGTGTAAAAGATGCGTCTTCCAATATTTGTGGATAGATGTGAGTTTATGCAAGGAACGTGCTGCAGTTACCAACAAGAGCTAGCACATAGAATGCTGAAATGTATACCGATAGCTGAGTGTTATCACCGAGTCGTATACGAGTTATTAGTTTTCGGACGGGGACCAGTATAAGAAATGATGTTAGCACCCTGTTTGTGTACGCCAGCGCTAGGCCAAGGGAACAGCATTTAGCTCGGGAGCTGGATTTGGATGAGGATTTGACAGGGATCAGAGAGCAAGCGGCGGTAGTCAGGCGGCATCTAGATAACTCTGCAAAAATAAAGTTCCAGGATCTCGTACAAGCTGTTGTTGTACCGGTTGGTTGATAGTCGACGTGAGGGTGCTGGTCAATGAACTTATCAATCGAAAGACTGTGTATTATTCCCAATTATTGGGCCATCTAAGCACGCGTCAGTCCAGTATCCTCTTGAAGGAGGACACCTTCTGAAATTCGTTTACGCCATGCGGAAAAGCGTCCCTATGTGAATGTATTCTGAAGTTCTCAGAGTTGATCGAGGTACTACATATCCGATAAAGAACACAGTGTCAAAATTCACGGTGAATACTCCAGCCTTAACACAATAAACAAGGGTGTACCATAAAGCTCAACACCAGACCTCTCACTCCTGACGTCAGTCATACTGCGAATTGTATGATTGTATAGAAAAGCCGGTTTACCGTACATGTCTCGCCAGATGGTGGAGTATCTCGGTTCAAACATGATGGAACATGTGTGGTTGATGGGAAGCCGGCTGTCATTCAACCGGGCACAATGGTTGGTTTGTTACCGTCGCCAAAATACAATTAAAATGTTAGATAATCAGTGCGCCTCACATGGCAACTCTACATTAGCACGATCTTATAAAATTGGTGCCAGAAGACCTAGGGGCTTCGCGCAAAATTCCTATACTGTCACACGAAGCCGACGGCGTTGTGCGCCTAGTCGGAAAGTGTCCAAGTATTCCGTATCAAACTCACGTTCCTAGTCCCTTTGTAGCCTTCTGAGGTCTCAACAGAAACTGGGTTTATAAATCCGCACATGATATTCAGCCCAGGACAACAGCCTACTCAAACAAGTTTAAAGACGGGCCAGCAAAAATGTCTCATGATTACGTATACGGCCGTATACCTCAAAACAGAAGCAGACGATCCAGCTCAGCTCCGGGCACCGCCGTTTTCGGAGCAATCTGGTAATGGTCCACAAGATCCTACTCGGCCCAGCTCATCCCTACAATTGCCTACAGCTTCCCGTTTGTTCAGCGGAAGTGATGGGTCAGTGACAGAGGTAGGGAACGGGGTTTCTGGACAACCCGCACCCTACAGCTTCACATGGGATGTCTGCAAACTAGAATCCACATATCAATAGAGGTGCACTATTTCAACTGCGAAAGAAAAATTTAATCTATACAAATGTTGAAAACGGACAAATACTCTACATCGAAAAAACCGGGCTGTGCTCTCTGTGGGGCTTAAAAATACAACCAAACCTTTTTTAAACCTTTCAAATCCTTCACATAGACTTGGTCATAATGTTTCAGACCGACGTGTGAGAGCCGCGTTGATTGTGTCAAGGTCTGTTGCGTTATTTTGATATTGCTGAGCTTTGATAGATGTAGAAATGTAGCCCTATGCTTTGCTCTCTGCCCAAAATAAACTACATCACTCGTCTTTGTTCTTACATCATCTACTTTTACCGTTTCCCTTACCCCAATCTAGTCCGAGCCCTGTAAACTTCTGAATGACAAAGTTGGACATTCTTCTTCTGAATTTTTTCAGTAACTCATGATGCCCGTCTTTTCTAGATGCAAGAACTATCGTTTTGCTCCGACCAAACTAATGACCATTTTTTTGAGTGAGCCCAACCCGTTTTGTCGACCATCGTTGTTGATCGGTGCCTGGTTGTTGATTTGTTGTACAGGCACTTTCTTTGTTCGATTTCTAAGGAGTTTCACATTCCAGGTGAGAGACTCAGTTTCATTGTACATTGATTCAATCAGTACCACATTAAATCCAGCGACTACGTGCGCCTTCTCGTTAACCGTCTCGAGGATAGATGATCTCTTTCCTTGAATATTGGGAGGCATCTACCGGATCAACAGATTACGCGTAACTCGGTGTGAGCTTGAGTCGTTAGCGGACGATTTAATAGGAGTGCCAACCAGACTGTCCTCGCAAAGGTGTGTAGAGCTGTCAGCTGTTTACCGGTCATATAACTATGGCGATGACAAAAGAGGCAGCAGCCTGTGACTTTCTGTCGCCGGGGCGCCGTGTGAGAAAAACCGTCAACGAATTGAGGTAAGCGCCTGGACGTTCCCTTGATTGGACTCGGTAGGGAGCAACATGCGTCACGTGGTGCATGCTGGGTCATAGGACGGGAAGTTTCACGTCGAACTCAAGAAGTGAAGCAGACAATTTCCTAACTGTCTGGGGGTCGCCAGTTTGACAAAAAGCAGTTCAAAGCGGCGGATTCCCGTTACTGTCTCCTTTTGTACATTAGTTAGACGAAGTTCGCGCTTATCGCGGAACAGCCTCTATATATATCAGCCGAACGGTGTCCCTAAACAGTCCATTTTAATTAGACTGCCTACAACAAATTGCTGGAGATCCAATTGAGTTGTCAAAAATGTTCATTCGTAGTGAAGCTCTGTTCAGTCAAACTCCCTATGCCTAACCAAGGGAAGAATGTTAATCGACTCTAGCACATGCCTCATATTCCCCACCCCATGGGACGCCCCATCGAGGGGATCACCACATGGTCCTATAAGTCACCGCTGCCGTGGGTTGGATGTAATATGGTTATATGCCAGCATATTTGCGATGAATATGCTAAACAAGCAGACGCATTTCTGACAAAACACAGTGTAATCGTTGAATTCTTCCCAAAACCACCATCTTGAATTAGTAGTTCAGCCTGCAACGTATCGTTTGAAACACAGCAGTGAATGGGCTGCAGTCATTTCCAGTCCCTGAACTCAAAAGGTCCGTTCCTGCCGTTCGCACTCCCATTTTCCCCGTCGACCTGACAAATGTGCTCAATACCCTACCTACCTCTTTTTTCATCTTACTGACCTAATTGAGTATTGAACACCTCCGGCGCGAGTACCCAGTCTTGCCATTGATACTCGCATGGCGGTTGAAATTTAACCTGGATATTTCCGTTGGTAAACTTCTGACTTTGTTGGATGGGACTATCGCCGTGGACGATTGAGGTCAGCATGACGTGAATTGTGAGGTATTTTCTTTAGCAGCCTTGCAGAAATACTCGGGTCTAATTTTGTTTTCACTTTGGGGATCTGATTTTCGGCTGCACGTAACTCAAAGATCAGGCATAGATAGTTACAGTACGGGTGGAAACTGACTTGGGAGACACCCGTCAGGCATTTGAAAAGAGCGGCAAACAAAGGCACCCGACGGCGTGTTAGCAGTTGCTAGCGCAGGTAACTGTGCTGTATTGCCCGTTAAACCTGGATGACTAATGATTCGTCTAGGTGCACCAAATCTGTCCGCGACGTCTGCCGATTTACTGGGTCTGAGGAGGTCGCGTCTGTGGTGCAGCGAGCGTATAGTGAATTCTCAGTTTGATGGACGACCGAATCGGATTCATGAATGGCGGCCCTACCTGCGGGTTCGTTAATAACAGGGTGCTGGGATAAATAAATGTTAAAAGCCTAGGGGGGGAGAAACCAAACCCTAATATCGTACGTTCTAAAGTCAGCATTTCCGCGGCAACATATTCAGGCGAACACCAGCAAATACGAGTCAGGTGACAGTAAGGCGATGAAGCCTTAGTGAAACTGAGGGATTACCTAAACGACCGTTGAGCAGTAGGAACCATGAACGGATTAACCGCGCGAGAAAAAGTTTCAGCAAGCCAAGTTCAGTAAGCCTTGGCAATAAATTGAGCGTATCTAATTTAACGTTACATCATAGTGTGGTGGATTGTCAGGTCGGAGGTGCGAGTTTTCGAACGCTCGGCCGAATACCTCAACGCGGGGGAGGCACGTTCGAAAACCTGCCGCGATCGGATCAAGGACAACGTGCGCGACCGGATGAGTCATCGCTCGACTGGATCGGACCAACGGGCGAGGCAGAGCAGGCGGAATACGACAGACGGCCAGATCGGAGGCGTGGTTTTTCCAACATTTAGAGGAACATCTCAACACGATGTTGGAATACGGTCAAGGCCAACACTGGGTGGATGGCGGACAGCACGAGCAGCCGGACGAGCCATCGCGTAACGAAATCGGACAAACAGACGAGTAATGGCAAGCGGAAAACCCTCCGATAGAAGGCACCGGTCACACACGTAAACCGGTTAGAAGTGCACACGACGTGTGAACGGAAACCGGGGGGGTCTGAGGGTTGGAATTATGGCTCATAAACAAGAGAGCGCGCGTTGCATGTGACTAGCGATTTTGACAATAAAGATTGTGCTTTGGCGGACGCCTTCTCGCTACTATAGAACACTTTGTCGGGGGCAGTTCGGATTTAAAGAAGTGGGACTCACAAAAGTGGAATACGTTAAGGCACTCATCGTTGTCACCAACTTTCCGTTATTCTCACGACCACCTTCAAGCAATCAACATAAGCAGCTACTTTCACATCCTGCCTGAGAGGCCCCACAAAATATATGCAATTCAGCGTTTATTTTGAAGTCTCATTAGATCGTATGAATCTGGGAACCCGCAATTCACCAAGCTCTTGCAAATATTTCAGCCAGTCTTGTCATCCTGAGTAATCCTTGGTATTGAGTCGGTCGCTTCACCCAAGCCCTCCGTGATAATAATGGCTCATTTCTCAACTCATCCGTGAGAACCGCGCTCAGGTGAGCGTGATCGCTGCACACACACTGTAAAGCCGCACACGTAAATGTACATCATGTCTGATATATATAGAATTAGCCTCTAATATGAATGAACCAACAAAACAGACATCATACGGGGGAGAAATTCCGGTATATGAGAAGGAATTTGAAACACACGCTTCTAAAATGCTGGTCTCCAAGCATTTCACAATTGGATAAAAAATGCTGAATAGTTATATCAGATTGCCAGAGCGGTGGAGCGGCTGATGGCCTGTCACATTAAGGGCCACTTATAACAATTTTCGATATTCAGTGAGAGGCAACACGGATTCCGTAGAAGACGATCATGCCTGACAAACATCCTGTTTGCCAGAGAACGATGGGTGGGAGTGGGAGCTAATTACGAGGCTCTGGATGTTGTGTTTCTCAATTGCGGTAGGGCCATCGCCAGGGTGCCACACAGCCATTTATTCAGTAATCTGTTAGTGCACGCTCTCAGCTCATCCACAACAAACTGGGTAGCTGACTCCTACGGTAGCCATTGGCTGTCAGGGTCAGATAACACTTATCTGCTCGCCCGAAGCGGTGTGTCACAAGAGTCAGCGCTCGGGCCCTTGCTGTTTCCTGTTTTCACCGAAAATCACTTGCAGTTGCCGTCCATCGTCTTCGCTAATGTTTCAAAAGTATAGAGAACAGTCTCTTCAGATTAAGACAGTGAAATACTGCAACAGGAACTGGACACCACACCGACATGAACACTTTAACCGACCTAACCTCTGAACCCGTAAAAATGCTTCTACATGTTAAGACATATCATGTACGGGGTACTCGTTGACACGGTGTTATACCGGACATGACCTCATGGTACTGGTATCAGACACCCTCAAAACGCACACTCACATCAGGCAGGCTTGTGTTAAAGCTAGGAGGGTGCTTGGAGCCATCCGTCGGTTCCTTGCTAGAGTGTCCATGGGGCCTTTTGTTTGCTCCTATCTTCTCGTGTTCTTCCGAGAGGGGAGTACGGCCAATTTGCAGTGGTGCCCTGTACACAAAGCGAGGTATTTCAACATGTAAGAGTTCAGAAGGACTTCGCGTGTATGGTTGTTAGGAATAGAGTCCCCTTCTATAACCGGCGGCTAGAGCACCTTTACATGTGCCCTCAGAGTTTTTAGTGAGTTCGCGGTCACTGTGTTGTAATACACCGCATTTTTGGGGAGATATGAGCGAGAAACTCAAGTAGATTTTGCTCTCCGAAATAAGTGCAGATTCCGGGGCTACCGCCTCACCATTCTCAGGCAGCGACCGCGGCGGCTTTGCTCGGCACTCCATTTGTCTTTATGAGCCGTCATCCGCTGGAACGCGCTACCAGCGCAGTTGGTGCTTGTAACATACAGGCCAGCCGACTCTACTCTTGATGCCCGTGACTTCGTGGACCAACCTGCAGGCAACGTGGACGCGCCAGGGGACAGCGCTCTTCCGAAGCAAGGGTTCGAACGACAGTTCTGAAAAGAGAAACAATACGAACAAACATGAGCTGAAGGCCCAGTAAGCCATGCACACGACTTACACAAACG
>QNGE01005823.1:0-16251 GCA_008508345.1 Paragonimus westermani
CTGGTAAGCACCTTACAGGTATGAATTAACTGAGCGTGGTATACAAGGGGACTGCTAAGAACAGGTACGGAATGTTTATTTGGGGCCATTCTACACATAATGCGTCAGGTAGGTTAGTGAAGTCTCCAGGTCGCTACTCACTTTTTCCCTAGGAGATTTCTCATATAACAACCCTTCTACCGTGATGAGGGCAAATGAGGCTACCCAACTTGACCTCGTCTGGCTTTTGCCATACTATCCGACCAGCATGCGATTAGCACGGCCCTTCCCGGACGATATGGACGGAGAAGCATTAATACCCACAGCTCCTGGCGAGTTCTCACCCAGGTGTTTTCCTTTAGGAGTGCCAAAACGGCCGCAAAAAGGCTGTTCTCCAGGCACGGCATCTCCGAAGGGTTCGCCAACAATACCAAGCGGCGTCTCTGGAATTGTCGTACTTGAATTGGTGCTACATGCTTCAAGCCCCTGTCGGGAGAGGACATGAGACAACGTAGAAGAAGAAATCGTCCGAACTTCGACGTAATGATAAATGACGCGCTGAATCATTTACGCGACGAGAAAGAACATCGGCTCCGTGAGTCGTAATCTCCCTGACGGTGGGCCATGGCGTTTGGCCGAACGGAAAGCGTCGTACGGAGCACTTTGGAAGGTCAAATTGATCAGAAGGATCGCTATCAATTAGTGTCACTTGGACTTCGACAATTGTGAATATCAAGCGAAAGAATCTATCTGACCGTGAATCCAGTGCGCAAGAGCACTGCTGGAATAATTTAATGGCGCTTCCCTTAGCTAGGGGGAAGTCGACGTGATGAATCGGCTCAATTTGCAGGCGGCGATCTGAATCATGCTGTCCCCAGAACCGATGTGGATTAGGTAGTTGAGTTCCTATCAGTGTCCGATTAAAAACATAGGGCTATCAACACTGTCGGACGTCTTCCCAGACAGTTGACGACAGCAGTAGTGATCGGGATTAGCGTACGGTTGTGGTTGACGGGCTGCACGCAACTGTGAGCTGCTATTCTATTTTCACGTCGAGATGATCAAGTATGATCGAAAACATTGCATCGGTGAGCCCAGGAGCTCCATCATCAGCCTATAACCTTGGCCGATTGAAGTAACCGTTTTTCCCTGACTACTCGAAGTGCGCCGAAGTAGGGTGGTGCCGTAATTTCCACAAACGCGGTTGGTCGTACCGGCTGACTGTAGCAAGGCTGCCAGAAGGCTTGCGCTGCGTATGTTTTGTACATACTTGGGGAAACTTGGAAACACTCCCGGTTGAAGAATTCCTAACCCACTTGTGCCGTACCTGCTAACTGTCTGATATCGCGAAGGAGACGCGATGGTTTACGGTCACCGAGCTCAGTCTTGTAAAACCAATGTACTAGATTTGTACTAATATTTTTTTGCTCGTGCGTCTTTGAGCAGTCCAGTAGCTAAAGCATATCGTCCACGTCGTCAACAATATACAGTGGGATNGCATATCGTCCACGTCGTCAACAATATACAGTGGGATAACCGCAACTGTATGACAAAAGCAAGCTAGATCCGAAGATTTTTGTTGTAGCATGAAAGTAATTTTTAATTGCGTAAACCACATGTGGGCATATTGAATACCATGATAAGATCAGCAGTTGTATATATAACCTTTATCCATTTACTTTCTTCCCACTGTCTTCGTTGTTCGTGGAGTGAGATGCCCCTATTTTACCTTTCCTGGTCACAAAAGTTTTCGCAATTTTGCGGAAGGCGTCGGGCTGCTCAATGTTATATACATTTCAGCAAGGAGACTATCCTATTATCCCTAGCTTACCAACGCGAAACTTAAAAGGTACATGTTACAGTGAGCTTGAGTTGTTTGCGGCATAATGATGTACCAGCTATCCCATGAATATTAACCTATGAGAATACAAATTTGAAGTGGGTGTGTGCGCGCCGGCTTAAAAATAGTTGGCGGTGTATGCGTTAGTACGCATGGATGGGTATTGGTGAGTAAGTGCAAGTAATTCGAAGTTTGGATAAATATTCCCGCTGTTGAGGTCTATTCATATTTCTGTCCTATTGATGAGCCGTGCAGCGAAAACTGAATAAGACTTCTGTAATTTGTTAAAGAATAATATAACGATGCGTTACGTATTAATTTAATCGTGCGATATAATGTCAGATTTTATCCCGCTTCATCGAGTCTGTTCAGTTTATTACGAATCACTGAGCACTGAATGTTATATAATGTGTATTATTCATCCCCGTGGACAGAGATCCATCTCAGATCAAGCAGTGCTGGAACTCAGCAGATAGTCTGTAGCAGCAAGCGTCTGCGGCGAGTATGGGTGTAAAATGTCCATACAAAACGGCACGCAGTGCCGCCAGTGTCAGAAGTGGTATCACTTCAAGTGTACTGGTCTCAACGAACACCGGCACAAACAGCTAGCTTCTTCATCTCTCATTTACATCTGTATGAGTTGCACGTTCAGCGAAAGCCAAGGCACCGCTCCGCCGCTGACTGGTCTCACACGCACCACAAGTGAAGTGACGCATAAAGCCTGCGACTGTAAATGCGGGGCTCTTCTTAGCTCTGTATCTCCTTCCATTTCTTCCATGGGGAGTAAAANTCTAACAAATCCAGGGATTTCTCCGAGATCCAATGTTTGTTCGACAGAGGACCCCCGTGCTGTATGCCACAATACCTGCTCCATAAATGACGTATGTGGTCTCCATCCAAAGGCTATTAGGATCTTCAGAGAGAAAACTACTAAGGCAGTTTTATAAGCTGGTTTGCTATCTATGTTTTACTGGTGGCATACCTAGTTTATCAACCGTTGCTAGCAGTGGGATCGTTGCCCAGCAGAACTAAGAACGAAAAGAAAATGTAAAACCGCATGATCTGAATCCAAGTACATGCTCCAATAAGAATCACAGTCTTGAGTGGAACCCCGCCACCTGTTATTAACAGCTGTGGTCTATCTGTGACCAGACCTGATTCGGAGAAGGTGGGTGCCAAGAATAGCAATGATGCGAACGATGTCCAAAATCAGTACTGGCCGAAAATAGCTCATACTCAGCGCACAGCTGTAACAATCACTCAGCATTATCCGAACAATATGATGCTATCCCAAACATGCCACCTAAACGAGGCTCAGCTTCACCAAGGCAGCCAATCTGGGCGTTCATATCTCCGGCCAGAATGAGTATATCAAAACCATACGTCGACCGAAGGAGAGCGGCCGGATCCAAGTAAAAAGCGTCCCTCACACCAACATCACTACAGTCAGTTGGAGCATAATCAGACACAATGAAAAGATTTCTGATGATCTGGTGCCTACAACTGGCCTGAAGAGAACCCACCAAGCGGATGACACAGACTAGGGTTAACAGGTACCTGATCTACCAATGCAGTTACGGCCTACTCCAGCCTGACCAGTAGTGGCTGCCATGCAGTCACCCGCGGTGTAGAACCAACATCGGGTAGATAGTGTGGGTGCTGTTGGTCCCATACGCTGACTACTGTCCTGATTCTAGTCTCCCAAATGCAGCAGACATCAACATTTAACGAGTCTAACGTCCGTGCGAGAGCAGATTGTTAACTTATTTGTTTTACAGTACGAACGTTTAGAGCGCTTGTATTAATTCGCGTTCTGCATCTATGCAAACGACCAGAAGGTTTGAGGGTGAATGGTAAGAGATGTCACTGACCGAAATGGTGTTACTATGATAAACTATATCTGTTGTGGATCCTGCTGAGTAATCACCAGGAAGGAGAGCTGGGAGAGGCTTGGGAGCTGGATTCGATAGAACAATGGGGGAGGGGTCAGCAATAGCATGTTCTCGCCTACCCACCCTGCTGTATGCAACAAATAAGAAGACCTGGTTTATACTGCAAGACAACCAATGCAGCATGGGACTAACAGTGTTGAGTATTCATGGTTGTATGTTGGCCGAGACACTGCCAGGACGCCCAGACCAGGGCAGGGGAGTGATTAGAGTTCTCAACGAAAGCCTTTGGTTCAAAAGCTTGTACCGCAAAGCAGCGGGTGGGTGGTAGTGTACTAAGACTGGTACGTTTTCCGGAAAAGGGTGCCCACCTTTTTCCAAACCCCAAGTTCAAGGATCAGGAAGTTGTGATTTGTCAGGTCTTTGCCTATTGGCATGCCTGGCACAAATGACTGTCGATGTGGTCGCCGCGCCACTCGGCTTAGCCCAATAGGTCATCGAGATGCACAAGCCGTCACACCGCGTAAATTTTCAGTCTCGTTGTGACGAGGATAGAAGCACAAAAAACAGCTTTCAGACCGGCGAGGAATAGGCCTCTCAGAGGCAAGCGTCTGCTATCTGTGCAATAATAAACAATCACCAAGCCATCTTAAAGCGTGCGGAGCGTTGTATGCAGCTAGGACGCAGCAGTTTGGCAATGCCACGTAACTATGGTTAAATGAGGAAGCACAATATCACACGGAACATAACTAGCACTTCCTTAAGCACAACATAAAGGGGAATTGAAAAAAAAACAGAAAGAAATGTGTTCCGACGAAAGAACATCAAGTCTGGGGATAAGTGACAGCCATTGCAGAAAAGGGAACGAACTGTGGGTGGCTTACGTTAACGTGTGCAGTATGAACAACAAATACGGGGTTTCGAGCAGAAACCGAAGGGTGGCAGCAGCTGAGACGTAACTCAAACCGGAGGTAGAGGCGCCAGGCTTTGGTCTCCAAGGTTACCGTGTTTATCGCGCAGATCAGCAACATGGAAGACTGGGAAAAGAAAGTTTATTGCAACTGGCACAATAATTCGAACAAGAATCGGGTGAAGAGCTGACTACACACAACTTTCAGGTGGTTGTCTACTCTGTAAGAGCACTACGAGAGAACAGCCTGGTTGTATGAATGCATCGAAGCCCAGAAGAAGACATCAAGTTGGTGAAATTCTTCACTTAACTGACAACGCCCCGGAATTCGAAAGCACAAAGCGAAATTGCACTGAGGAATCCACTTGGGGATATGTTGACGATTATTCGGAATGGGGCCCCAATTGAACACATAAAGCAGAACGCTAGTGGTACCATCCTGTAGCAGCCTGGAGATTTCACTGGCCTACCTGCGGTATGGTGTGTAAAATAGTTCCAAAACTCATAGTTGCATATTGTACTTGGGCTATTAAGAAAGCTCGCATGATGTATGCTGTCCGATTGTTTGTCTGCATGTCATGTGACTGTGGCGCGAGCCCAAAGGACACACGTGTCACATTCTTCCGGTTTACTCGCTCGTCGACGGCCGGTCTCTAGTCTCTCTAGCTAATTCGCGTGTCGGTGCCTTTTACAGCGCTATCAGGGACCACATGTACATTTCGTCGAATAAAGATTTGGTCTCTCCTCAACGGCCTTTTTGCTTTTCGCGTCTGATAATTGCGTATCTGGGGACAAAGCGACTTAGTGCGACGAGCACTAAAATCCCGTTAATTAGTACGGACACAAACTTCCTGCGTGAGGTGACATCGACTTCGGAGGAAACAAGCTAACTACCGGACCTGGCGATCGGTTTGGAGCGAGGTGGGCTTGGCCGCCAGTTGGATTCGCGTTGACTGCCTAGTGTACGTGATTGAAAATAGCCGTTCTTGTGGCCCACACTTCTGAAACGCTGACAGCGGTGTTGCTTGAAGGGACAGCAACACGTGTAGTGCCATGAGCTGCAGTGCCAACATGGAGAGGGTGGCGACTTCCTGGGAGCACGTTTCACTGTGTGGCTCGTGGTGGAGGTTTGCAGCTGTTGTCTTAGACATGTGATTGTGCTGCCAGAGGTTGAGGATCGAGCAGGATTCTGGACCAAGGCAGAGTCGTGATCTAGATTGAGCAGTCGATGACCTTGAGGGGTAACTAACTCGCCTCGTTCGATCCGACTGAGCAATCGTGCACGGAGGTCAGCATCATTTGAGTACTGGAGACTGCAAGCAAAAATGAAGCACTCGAACTGATTCCCTGCGAAAGAGGACACCTTGAACCACTCGCATTTACGATGCTACCATAAGTGGCAACGTCACCAGAGTCGCGTTTGGTTAGCTTGAGGCCGTGGTACCACAAGCTGAATAGAGATGACTAGTCACGGAATATCTACAACCGTCACACTATTACTTCATTCTTCAAGGCCGTTTAACCTGAACCTTCTCGAGCGTTGTTTAAGACACTCGAAGGTTCTGCGCATTTCTTGCCTGACACTTTTGAGTGCCGCCGAGTAGGCTGGGGTCCACCTCACGATTCTTTTCTCTCTCCCCTTGGCGGATAGCTCGAATTTTCTCGCTGTTATTGTCTATTCATACTTCTGTCGTATCGGTGTCCTGTGCATCAAAAATTACACACGACTAGTGTTATTTGTTAACGAGTAACATACTAATTCTTTACGTATTGAATTAGTTGGGTTACACAGTATCGGATTCTTCCCGCGTTATTGTATCAGTTCTTTCTCTGAATTACTGAAAACTAACAGTTTTATATTGTATATTGACCGTCCCTATCGACAGTGACCCGTGTTAGACCTAGCAGCACCGGGACTCAGCAGGCATTGTCTGAAGCAGCAAGCGTTTGCGGCCAGTATGAGTGCAAAATGTCCATACAAAACGGCATGCAGTGCTACCAGTGTCAGAAGTGGTGTCACTTCAAATGCACTGGCCTCAATGAACACCAGTACAACACCTAGCCTTATCTCTCAATTCTATCCGTATGAACTGCAGGTTTGACGGAAGACAAAGCACCGCTCTGTCGCTGACTGGTCACGCACGCAGCACGGAGGGTAGAGCGACGCAGAAAACCAGAGACTGCAAATGCTGGGCTCCTTTTGGCTCTGTACCTCCTTTTATTTCATCCATGGGGGGTAAAATGGAGGAGTGCCAACGGACTCTGTCCGAAATGAAGTTGGAACTGCAGTCTCCAAATTAGGACATAGCGCTCGCCATCCCTGGTGGTGTAATCACGAAGGCAGTTGTCCTGTCAATTGCACACATAGAGAGGGCGGAAAAAAGAATGAAGAAAAAAGCTCTCAGAGAAAGGAGTTGTTTTATGGGGGCCGCTTCCCCACATCTTTGACCGAGCCAGCTAAATCAGTCTCAGCGTCTTCATTCACCCTGGGCGTCACAAATAAGAATTCACTTGGCCTTTTGGCAACGTTACCAGCCATGCTCAACCCAGAGATCATGGTGAAAAAACCCGTTGTAGCGACTATAATAATATAATATATATAATAATATACGAAGTCCGCGCGCTGAACCTTGGCTTTTCATTGTCGATCGGTTGTCGATAGTGATAACTGACAGGGTTTTATTTTGTTGGATCAGTTCCAACAATTGTCACATCGGGCTCACCAATTGTTAGAACTGATCGAACAAAATAAAACCCTGTCAGTTATCACTATCGACAATCGATCGACAATGAAAAGCCAAGGTTCAGCGCGCGGACTTCGTGTTTTATTACCGACCCTGGAAAATAGAGAGTCCAGAGAGACACGTCAAGCTAGCGAGGCACGGAGCGAGTTGTTTTCAGCCCCGGGCCGGATGTCACAAAATGGGTAGCTTGACTAAAAAAAAGTATGTACAAGGCCAAAATCATAGAAAATGTACACATGAATGCGACTATCAAAATATCATTTATTATAGTCGCTACACTGTGGCTCTAAAGTCTGACAACGCCCATTTGAGAGGCCTGTCTTTTCATCGCTCCCAGCAAGAGACGGTGGGGCGCAAGCAGCGGACTAAGACTAAGTCACGAATCATGACAGAACAGAAGCTATAAATGGAGACCAAGGTCGTAGTTTCTGATCCCAAATTGTCCCCTAAGACCCCTGTGCCTGTTGTAGAAAGCGGAGACACCGTCCGCATAGTCATTCCAAGGACCGACGCCCCAAGCACAGGCACATGTATTGAGAGCACTGAAACCGCACAAGAACTGTCTTCCGAATTACCTGTTTCAAAACCCACCAAACGGCCTTTAGAAAATTCTTTCTCCCAAGAATTCCCAACGGAAACAGCCTGTTGGGACCGCCTCCTGCAACTCAAAACGCACTTATTTGGCCCGTCCCAATAGGTATTCATATCAGTGGCCCATAACACCGCGCGCATTGCCCAATTTCAAAACCCTCACCCAACAAACGAAGTTAAGTTGTCCGTGGGTGAAAACTTCCAATCACTCTCCCAAAAAGCGGAATTTAGCATGGGCGCAGAGGTCGCAAGTTGCGGCGTCAAGAATACTGGTCAAACGCCCTGTAGGATCGCTGACCTACGCACAGGCGGTGATGTTGCGCCCATAGTCTCGAAGGAGGGCCGTCAGAACAACTCGGAAGAACAGACCGAGTTCAGCCCCACCACCCTCCTCAATTCTAAACCTTCCCCAGGCTCTTCCTCGCACCCTCATTTATCTTTTCTCGCGAAATCCAGTGAGCAAGTAGCTTTCAAATGCATGTATGCGAACTGTCTGAGTCTGTTCAATAAATTACCGGATATCAGGCTGTTAACCCATGACACCCAAACACATGTTCGCTTCCACGGAGACGTGGCTTGCAGGTGACATCAATGACAGTGAACTGAGTGTCCCGGGGTATTCAGTTTACGGGGATGACTCCGCCCGAGCGAGAATGGGGGGTCCTGCGATTTTCCTTCAGAAGTGTCTCCTGATACCTACGGTTATCGGTGGCTTCCAGTCCTCTGATAAATGTGGACGCTTTGTGGCTTCGAATAACACTGTGTCGCCAAGACTCACTCCTAGTGGGGGTTACTTATCGTTCTCTCTCATCCGACGTCACCTTTCTGGTAAGCCTGGAAAACTTCCTAGGACTACAACGTTTTACTCATCTGCTTATTATGGGTGACTTTAATACACCCAAGATAAACTGGGCATCAATTTCTCAACAGGACTGTGAAGGCGGATTCTCGACTTGCTTTGGAGATGCTGATACGACGGAAGGCGTGGACACAACACGTCAGCGCCCCGATGCGGCATCGTTTCGGTCAGATTCCCTTTCTGTTGGACTTAGTCATCACTAATGAGAGCCACTTGGTGGACAGAATGATCATCAAGCCGCCACTTGGACACAGTGGTCACTCTCTGCTCATCCTTGGTCTTATCTGTTACCGGTTGCAACAACTACCACAAAGGTTAACAGTTCGAAACTTTAATCAGACTGGTTTTAACGGTCTGAGAACCTACCTAGGTTCACTTCTTGACTGTCACTCCGTGGACCAGAAATACCGTGCGTTTTAAGGCGCAATTCAGAAAGCGGATGGCTTATTTGTACCGCACAAACTGTACACTTTCTCTTCTTGACCATCCCTTCCGCGCAGAATACGTCGTCTTCTCGATGACCGTTACCGTTTGTTTACGAGGCATAAGCTTATGGGAAACTCAGAGGACCTGGGCGTGTTCCAGACTATTCGAAACTGGTTTAGGCGGGAATTCAGTGATCACGCTAATCTCGTACAAGAAAAGATTCTTTTCAGAGCCCGTGGAGACAAAATATTTTTATTTAAGCATATGCGACGACTAAGGAAGATTAAACCGTCAGCTCCTTCTTTGCGACCGCTCACTGGGGAGACTTCATCTGACTCTCTAGTTGTGGCTGAGTTATTCAGGGAGTACTATTCGGCAGTCTACAACGTCGCACCACCGACCTGGCATTCTGTCCTACCACTGTAGAACTTCCAGCAACCACTCGTTACCGCTGAGTTTTCTGTGCCAGATGGTGAAAACTTTTTATTCAAGGTTAATTCATAGTGCAATGGATCCTGGCAAGATCCATCCCAAAAATCTCAAAGTAGCTGCTAGTCTGGCAGAACCCATTTATAATCTGTTTAAACAGACACTCTAGACTGAAACCTTTCTAAGTGCATGGAGAGAGGCGACGGTCACACCCTATATTTAAAGCGGGTGACCGGTACTCTCCGGTTAGCTAACGACCCATCAGCCTTGGTAGCATTCGGTGCAAGATAATGGAGCACCTATTAAAGCGTGCCATCCTCGAACACTTCTTATCAAATCTTTTCTACCCAGAACAGCTTCCTCCCTAATCGGTCATGCATAACAAACATGCTTATTTTCATGGACAGTCTAACGGAGGCCAAAGACAATGACCTTACCTCAGATGCTTATCCTTTGATTTCGGCAAGGCTTTTGACCGTGTCTCACACGGCCCCATGAAACACACACTCGAAGCCTACGGTATTCAAGGAGAGACTCTTCGCAGGATTACCTCTTTGCTTGATAAAAGAACTTTCAGAGTTAAAACCAGATGAGACCTTTCGTCTCCCGCATCAAGCGCGGACGATCGGATTCTCCCACTAAATGACAACAAATGTGCTCGGTGGAGATTCCAGCAATGCCTTCATGATTCACAGTACATCTAGCACAGTAGATATCATGAGAATCGATCTGAAGATCTTGGCATCTGGCTGTCTTCTAAATATCCTTCGCGATTTTCCTTTCGTATACGAATAACTAGAAAAATACGATGGAATGAATGTGATCTGAAGTTTCAGTAAAATGATACGAATGATATTTCCAGGTCAGACGTGAAAAACATCATATATCAACTAATCTGATAACATCTGACATCACACAGTGTTTAAATGGTCCGTTACCCGTAAATCACTTCCGTACGTTGAGTCAGCATGGCGGTGAACGATGAGAGCACGTTTAGAAGGATATTCAAGTTGAAGAGTATGTTGAAGACTTTTGCAGATGTCAACGGGAAGCTTTTTCATTAACACCTCGCAGACAGCTGCAAGTACTAAGAAGCATAGAGGAATAGACCTGCCGCCAGGCTGCCCGTATGGAAGTGCGGTGTGCAAATGCGTACACTGTACACGGCGAACGAAGCCCTCCAAACGGTAATGCTTATTTAATAAATTGCTGCGATAATTTGTAGTTTTGCACAGTACAGGTGTCAAGCCTCCTGGGTTATCCATTATCGTACCGATGGATATCAAATCGAGGAGGCAAACCTGGTGCACTCACACGACTTTCAGGTTGGTAAGCCCGATACACTTCCTGGGAATAGACGTCAGGCTGTTGATGATGAACTGCATGTATGTGAGATGATGAACCACTTTAAGAATGCTCGTGAAATGAGGCTGTATGTGAACAGGAAGTATGACATTCGAATGCGTCAACACGATTTAGGTAATGTACGCACGAGGCACAGCAAATTAGATGATCGCACCGAAGTTATGAAGTTGCGAGATTTACTGAAAGTGGAAGACAACTATAGGTTTCTACTCCGGGAGAAAGTGTGAAGGTTCGTCATGTTTGTACCGAAAGGTACATCGTAACTGTGTCCCAGGCATGGGGATGTCATTCTAGGAGATGCAACTCATCAGTTAAATTATGGCGGCTTCACACTATGACATGCTATTTTGGTAGACATCACTGGAGTTGGGGTAACGTTTTTTTTACGCACTTATGCTGAACGAAACTAGTGCCAGTTATGGGAGAGTTTTGGAAAACCTGCTTAAAATGTTGCCTTGTATGTCTGCTGTTCTCACCTTAATTGTTGATGGTTCAGCGGCACAGATGAGGACAATACATGAAGTTTTCCCACATTGTGCCACCGTATTCTGCCGGTTTCACTTACTACATGACATGTCTCGGCGCTACCGCCAGTTGGTAGGCTCAAGCGATTATCAGAAGAACAGTATTTACCATTGGACCCACGATATGGTTTTCACTGGGAACATCGGTCAATTTAACAGTTTGCTGCAGACTGTGAATTCTGTCAGTAATGAGGCCTGTCAGTATCTTGCGAGCACTTGGCTGCTTTGTAAAAGGGGTTGGGCCTCGCATAAACATAAGGTCACGGTGTTGCTCGGTATACTTACCACCAACTGTGTTGAAAACGAAAACAAGCACACCAAAAGTGCCGTATCGGAACGCTCCAGTGTGTATGCATATTCCAGCATATTGTGGATTGGAGTTAACAGGCAGTAACTGTGTCTCCTCTCGAGACGATCGGGCAACCTGATCACTGCTCACAAGCGAGAGTGGTTGATCGTTCAGATTTGATAATTCGGTCGTGCCTAATGTGAGGTCAATGGCGCAGTGGTTAACATGGTTGCCTCATGATTGGAATGTCCGGAGTTCAAATCCCGGCCGTGGCAAGGATATGCACTACTGACGAGCTCTAATGAGAGCGAAACTCGAGTCTAGTGCTTCTTTTCGAAAGAGGCTGGCTGGATAGTCTATCTGAATGCGAACGCTGCGATCAAATGTGAGTGATGGTCAACTTGAAAATAAATCAAATCCCCGACTACTCATCAGTAATACTGTGGAACGTTGTAACAGTGTGTTTGATGAACGCCAGTGTAGGCTGAACACTGAGGGCATTAGGTTTTTTGAGCCTGCTGTAGGCCGGGAATTTATGTCAGTGATTCTGAAACCATTGTCGCCATATCCTAGGTGTTTTCCTTAGGCATTACAACGGCACTCAGATATTAAACGTAACCTATGCGAAAGGCGCGTGGGAAGTGCGCTGTAACAAAGGGCGCATTTTCCACTGCTGCTTCTCATCCCAATGGATGATTCCCTGTTGTCATACTGTTGCTGTGTTTCGTTTGAATGACAAATTCTATATCAGTATGATTGAGGGAAATCGGTGGTTGTTGCCAGCCACGGAGGAAGCGGAAATCTCGGTTTCTGAGTGTGATGAATCCGTTGTTTGTATGCCTGTACCCATTTCCACTTCTCGTCTGGACAGAATAAGAAATGCTGGAAGATGTTTGTCAGGATATAACCGTTACTTTAGGATGTATGAGTGCAGTCAACAATCGTAGACATGTAGCTGCTTTTTGAGGGATGAGTGAGTTAGTCTGACAATCCTGACCTTTTATTGCACTTTTCAATCCCAGGTAGGAAGATTGTACAGATAAGCGGCCAAGCGTCTTTCGAGAACTTATGGCCAAAGGAAACAGTAGACAAATGTAGCAAATCACACGAATCGTTCTCTTTCGACCAGGAAGGGGTTGGTAGAAGACGGGTTCCATTGGTCAGGAAAAGCTTTGTAGTCAACTCATATATCCCTACCTGCCGCACCTTCCCCACAACGCATCCCCCAATTGTGCTACACAGGTGCCGTTCACAAGTAAGACTGCATGAATTTCTGATGAGTTAAGCCTGATGCCCTCAGCTTCAATATAACAACGGTTTGTCTCTAACAAGCGCAGGAAGTCCAAACTTGAACGTCGTGTGATTGACCAGGATATGCTGGATATTGACGTAATTGGGGATTCTATGAAGACAGCTCGTAGTAGACGAGTTGTTAAGGATACGCTAAGGCAGTTCGAAACAAAATTCAGGGAGACTTTTGAAAAGTCGCGTGCCTCAAAGCCTGTAGATTGCAACGTTTGCCAGATTTACTTCCAAATGGAGGACCCCGTGGACTTGGACGAAGACACCGTGCACTGGGTACAGTGCAGTCAGTGTTCAGATTGGTACCACCACTACTGTGCCAACTACGAGTCTGAACCAGTCTACACCTGCGTTGGCGGCGACAACGTGGACAACGCAACATGGCTATCCGGCAGGATTATGAAGAAACGGCGCTGTCAAGCGTCATGTGAAGGAACCCACGGCCCTATTCAGGGCCACCCACGTGTAACGGCTGTAATAAATAATATTTTGATAGTCGCATTCATGTGCACATCTTCTATGATTTTGGTTTTGTACCTGCTTTTGTTTTAGTCAAGCTACCCTTTTTGTAACATCCGGCCCGGGGCTGAAAACACAACTCGCTCCGTGCCTCGCTAGCTTGACCGATTTCTCTGTGCACTCGATTTTCCAGGGTCGGTTATAATACACGGGGTCAACGCGCTGAGATTTGGCTTTTCATTGTCGATAGTGATCACTGACAGGGTTTTACTTTGTTGGATCAGTTCCAACACAGGATATGGTTTCACGAGCTATGCTTATGTTTTCATTTTGCAGTGGTTATTGCCGTTAGTCAAGTGAGGTTACTCAGTGGGTATACCAGACAGCTAGCAGTGCGTCTATTTTCAAACGTTATAACGTTGCACAATTGTATGTGCATATATATATATATATTATATATATATATATAGGATCAGTTCCAACAATTGGTGAGCCCGATATTAAATTGAAAACGTGGTTACACTTTGCCGTTTTCAGTGAGTCCGTTCCGTATCGTTATTTTGCCTTGTACTTCCGGAAGGATTTTTTGTTCGTTATATACTTTGGTTACATTATTTTTATACCACCGTTTTAATTGTATATCACTGCGTAACCGTTACTTGTCATACCCATGTCAACTAACGATTCTAAGTCGCTCGAGTACCCCACGGTAGCCATATCACTGGTAGTCCCACCGTTCTTAGAGATGAACCCTATCCTATGGTTCGTACACCTACAGGCAGAATTCTACAATAACCGAGTCTCTTCTGACCGGGCTAAATTCAGCCAGTTAGTAGCTCGTTTACCAAAAGAGGTCACGACACAGCTCCGAGATGTGTTAGTGAGGCAGCCCACAGAGAATAGCTACGAAACCCTTAAGGAAGCTGTAATAAAGCGTCACCCCATCGGAAGACTCGTCTGCAACAGCTATTTAGCGAGTTAGAGCTGGGAGACAAACGCCCCACGACCCTACTTCGGGAGATGCAACAACGACTAGGCACGTCGCACACGGACGAGTCTCTCCTGTGCGAACTATGGATACAGAGACTACCGGAGACGGCGCAGACGATCGTATCTATCGCGAGATCACAGCCTTTAGCGGAAGCAGCAGAGATAGCCGACCAGGTAATAGAACGTTTTCAACCGCTCCTCAACCAGGTTAGCACCCCAACCCAAGTGCCAGATCCGATGAGAGATGCACCGCCACATAATGAAGGCGGCCCATCTACATCAGCACCGAACTTAGGAGCATTGTGGGCTGAAGTCGCAGCTTTGCGCCGCGATCTTAGCAGGATTCCTTTAGGCCGTCCAACACGCCGGCGACCTAGCAGATCGCCCAGGCGCACGACGTCGCAATCAAACGAAGGCTACTGTTGGTACCACCAACGTTCCGGCACGCGATCCACTAGGTGTGTTAAACCGTGCACTTATCTAGCGACCAAGTAGGAAAACTTCCACACCGGCCCGTAATGGCGACTAACGTTGTCGGCGTTGCACATTGTCGCCTCATATTCGTGAAAGATGTAGATACGGGAATCATCATCATCATCACCATAGACAGCAATACATCAGTGGTTCACACTAATGCTAAACTGCCACACAACCATGAAGAAAAAGCAAACCCTATATAGGAAGGGAGAGAGGGAAAAAAGAAGGGGACGGGAAGGAACCTAAATACTGAAAATGACTACGTCCATATTCAAACATTCAACATCAAGGTGCCCACACCTTGCGAACAAACAACCGAGCTCCAAGTGAGAGTAAGGCGTCATCAGCGAGACAGCTTCCTTACGGCTTTCACTGCCCCGCGTCATTAAATGCACACACTTCACAGACAACTCGGACAAACAACGACAACATTCACGCCACTGAGCTCGATTAGCCGCCATCTCACCTAGAGTCTCCAGCCACCGACTCTGTGAGTCGCGAGGACCCCAGCCCGGCAGCCGAACACGACCTACAGTGGCCAACCTCTTCGTGGACGACTTCATTTCCCTACGCCAGGTCATTATCTGACCACATCGCACCTTACACCAATCGGTCGCAGTGTCGGCGAACAGTGCTCGGTGTGGAAGACGACTAGCTGGCATCCTGAAAACATGACCTAACCATCTCATTCTGTGAAAACGTAGAGATTGAACAAAGGAACTCGTTTAGCAATCACTACCAAACACCCGCTTTCTGACCTCTTCGTTACTTACACGCTGGTGCCACCCGATACCAGCGACAGAAAGCAGACAACGGTGGTCAAATACTTGAAGACGGTTCACATCCTCTACCCTGAGCGGCCAGGTCTCTCTGCCGCAAAGTAATACGGCCCCCACCGTTGTCTTATATACGCGACCTTCGAGCTTCAGAGAAATACCGCTGTCGCCAGAAATGCCCCAGATTAGCGAATACCGTCCTAGCCTTAGAGATGCGCGCGTCTACTTCATTTCCTACACCTCCGCCGCCGCTGCCCAGGTAAACAAACTGGTCAACAACCAGCATGACTACATTAACTAACAACAAATCTACGTGATCACAACAATCCTGCAGAAGCACTTTGCATTTTGAGGCTGCAAAGCGCATTCCGAAGTATTTAGCAGAACGCGAAATAGCGTCTA
>QNGE01005823.1:25134-38408 GCA_008508345.1 Paragonimus westermani
CAGCAGCCGTCTGTTGGTCTGAAAGGCAATCAGTGAAAGCATGGTATACTACTGTTATCGGGGACCACATGGAATACTAAGAACAGAGTAAGTCCACCTGCATAATGAACTTTTAGGCAAACGACAAATAAGTAGTGCTTCAAAGTGAACCCTAGAAGCGCTGCCGACGACCTCAATGGGCAAGCTGTTCCAGTGAATAATAATCCTGACAGGAAAAACTGTTGCCCGAGGAAGTTCCGAGGATGAAGCTTGAAAAGCTTCCCATTATGTCCTCGCTGGCCGTCGTCATTAACAACAGTGAAGAACTGTTCTACGAGGCCTACTCGAAGAAACAGACGTGTGAGAATTAAATCACCGCAGTCACCGAAATTTGAGTGGATACAGATCAGGTGTTTCAAGTAGAGACTAGTACGTGACATTTCTTACACGCGTGACTAGCCTGATAGCCACGCGCTAGACACGCTCAACAGTCAATATGTCTGTCTTCAGGCCGGTATGCATGGCCTGATTCGCATACTCAAGGAGCGGTCTTATATAAACCTCGTAGAGCACTTAAAACGCTTTCTTGTCTATGCGGGGAAAGTGCGCCTAATGATTCTAGGGGCGGCAAGTTCCCTTTTTGCCACCATCTCATGGTGGTGCGCGAAGGATAATGTGGACGACAACCAAAGGCCCAGATCTTTCTTCAAATTGATTCACATGATATCTACTATGCTGAACGCACTAGGAATCATGGAGGCATTGCCGGAATCTCTACCGAGTGGCATGTGAGCACATTTATTGTCAGTCAGTGGGAGGCTCCAGTCGTCCGACGAGCGCTTGATCGCGTCAAAATGCATATGTAGTGCACTGGGATCAGTGGCATTTTCGATGTTTAGGTACTGGCAGCACTGTGTACCGTTTCTTGTGGTCATTTGCACCGTATTGGCCGCAACTCTTCGCCGCCTCAGACCGTGTCTGCTTAAATCCATCACTGCTGGTTCTAACACGTTCCATTGTCTATGTAAGCAGTCAAAATGGAATAAAACGGTCTTCATTAGTTGAAAGAAAGAAGAAAATGTGATTGGTGGCTGATGCTATGCAAACTAGATGAATCGGTACGCAACGAATTGTTATGCTATTCAATGACGGATAACAGTAATTGTATGCATTTTTTATGCGCAGGGTACCGGTACGACATAATATGATCAGACAATTATAGAGGGAAAAGTTGGGCCAAATCTTGATTTACCCGCGTTTGTGTGTCGGTTGGTTGGAAATGTTTAGCGCTCGCCGCATTACACGCGTGACTGTTTTACACCCAGCCTGTCGACAGACGTTGCGAGTCGACTGAGCCTAGCTGAAAGAACCACTAGACGCCCAGGATTTGCACTGCATGCCCTACGGAGCCATCTCACAGTCCCTTGAACCCCCGTTTTCAGTGTTGCTCAACTTGTTTTATTTTTGCATCTTCCACTCACCAAATGTACGTGGATATTGATGGTTTAGATGATGCAAACCGGAAAGCACATATTGTTCAGAGGATACAAAACTGTTCCTTTTCCTCCTGCATCAACTTTGGCCTCCTTCACACACCACATATGCACTGTAGGCCGAATGGAATAAGATCAGGAGGTGTGAGTGCGGCCTTGGTGTCAAACCGGCCAGTTTTGGATAGCCAATTCAATGTTTAGCCGATAACTGGAACCATGCATCTGAATAAGAAACAAAGGGGGACTGTAGTGGTACGACCGAACTGAAGAGAAAAATATTAGAAATGTAATGGAAGAAATTGTCCAGTATGGGAGTGAATTTCAGTGTACACCAGACAGGAAATGGAGAAAGAAAAAACGCAATGTTGCAATGGAAGAAAACGAGCAAACTATTCACAATAGGGCACATGAACAATGCTGAAGGAAGGAAAATGTGGAAGACCATAGAAAGTCGTTTCCTCAAATGGAGAAGGGTGAGCTACAGACGACAGTGCTCGCTGGTTGATGTGGACGAGAAAATAGATACGACGAAAATAGCATATTTAAGCCTAACGTGCTGGTTGTCTTTCGGCCGACGGTCTACTGTGAGTAGGTTGTTTACCTACTTTTTTGAGGCAGCCAACACATCTGCAACCGCACACATCCTAACGTTATAGTGTCAACTCACCATGACCTATGGCACAGCTCGTTCCCTTGTACATCGCGCTTCTCTTCAAGGTCGTGCAGTTGTTGCTAACCCAGCTCGCAGATGCCCATCCGGATCGCATTTCTCCGGACCATCGGGTCTAATGCTAGCTCCTTTCAACATCCAGAATCACTGTTACAACGCAAAAGACTTGACTGGATAACATCCTGGTATCTCCGATTTTGACTACTAGGACTTCGCTTACTTGATTTTCCCTGTTCCTACGTCAGCTGTTTTGGAATGCGGACCCCACACATCCGACAAACGTGACCTGGGCAACAAAGTTAACCCAGCATCGGTAGGGCTTCCATTCCGTCCATGTCCGCTTGCCGCGGTACCTATTCAACTACCGAATATCCGGCATGCATCTTGAACAGTGCCGATGGAAGCGACTCAGATAGCGCATGTTTTGCCTATACAATTTCCATGTCTCACTGCCGTACAACCGTATGGGCGGCACCAGTGAGCAATTGACTCACAGCCTGGTGGCCATCTTCAAGCTACGATTCTTCCGAGCACGACTTCCGAGGCGTCCGAAAGCAGCGTTAGCCTTCACCACACGCGCCCTGAACGCGTGGTCCACGTATCAATCTGTCGACGAATTGCTACCCAAGTAGCAAAAATTCGCGCAGTTATCGACAATGTTTCTGATGATGCTGATTTAGGGTTGGGGTAAATAGGCAACATCCATACTAGGAGTAGGTTGAATGACGGAAAAACGTATCATCTGTGTTGCTGTCTAATCCAAACTCCGAAGTTGCCTAAAGTAACTCCGAAAGTTGGCCTCCACTCCAGAAAACATCACCTTTACAACGGCTGTCAGAAAATCCCTGGCGAATGCCACACCTGTCGAGCATCTCAGCGCTGGTGGACAAGATCGGCTGGCTTCAAAGACAGATAAGTTACGACCGGCTGTCCGTGCTTTCGTGCAGCAGCCTAGTGGCAGAAAAATTGGGCCGTTGTCATTTTTTCTTTGAAGACTTAACTGGCCCATGCATAGTAGAGTATATTCAGCGAAAAACTGTTGACCAGCACCTCGAATTAAGCCACTTCTATGCACAAATTAGCAACCAGTTACTGCGCTTGTATCGCGCGGTAGTCGAAATAATTTGATAACTCTTCCCAAACGCTCCCGGTGTGAGAACGATTTAGTAACACCTTTTCATGCAAGTACCTCTCAATTCTTCCAACTTAAGAGAATACGCTCAATTGCATACAGTGTTTTGGCGATCTTGAGGTCGTTTCGTGATCTACTTGCTTTTAATTGACTCGATTCCCAGGAGACGGACATCAGTTCGACTTTTCAAAAGGATTTCGTTGGAATTGGTCCAACAGAATATCACCCGGTCCGTATTCACTATCGAAAACCGATCGACAGTAAAAAACGTAGGCTCAGCGCGTTGACCGCCGTGTACTAGTATCAAGCCCGAAAATCAAAGTGCATAGAGAAGCATGTCAAGCTAGCGAGGCATGGAGCGAGTTGCGTTTTCAGCCCTAGGGCGGATACTACAAAATGGATAGTTTGAATAAAAAAAGTAGGTAAGGAACGAAAATTATCAAAAGTGCGCAGATGGGTGCAACTATCAAAAACATTGCTCATTGAGTGGTAGCTTTGTGGATTCACTTCGTTGTAGTCAGTCGTCCCAACGCGGTCGATTTGTTCATTTACAGTATAAGTTTACTGTTGGTACTGTTTGTCACAGTTAAGTCATGTGGTTGTTCTTTTACTGCTTACCCGCCTGGACACTGAAAATTCCGCGGTAGTTGGAGGTTGAGCGAAGAATGACGTCCGGTCAAGAGTTCCATCCGTTTCCCCTGAAAGTGTTAGCGCCCCCGAAGTGCCCACATCACACACAATTTTCTGCACATCTTCTCGGAAGTATCTACATGGAATAATCATCAAATTCTTCTCCATTTCTTCCACTGCATACTACAAACATCTCTGTTTTGGTAGGATTTTGTGCGCTAAGGCAATGATCACCTTGTAGAGTCCGAATTGATGTAACAAATCAACTATTTTATCGAATTGTGCAGATAGTTTCAGAAGTGTGTATCTCAAAATTTTCCTCCTGAAGTTGAATTTTTCCTTCATATACTGTCTGCTTTGCTATGCTATTCCCATAGCCAATTCATTGTAAAATTTACAATTGTGGTGTTCGAATGTGCATATGCTCAAAAACCCATATACTGATCACGCCCTCCTGTGTATGTTTCTCACAAATGCGTCAAGAAACATATCAATAATAACAGTAATAATAATAATATGATAATCTCCTCGATCGAATGTTCAGATTTCTGCCGTTGGTATTTATTCACATGTTGAGGGTAAACTGTCCGCTCGTAGGACTGCTTTCCGGGCTGAAATATTTTCTTAGTCAATGGAGCTTAACGCGATACCAGTGTCCCGTATATCCGAATTGGGCAGAACACAGCGAATGGACCATAGCCGTACGCTTGTGTTTGAATTGCGCGCCTTATCAAAAAGTCTACAACCCGAACGTCAATATTGGACGTAGAAGTACATGTTCAGTGACATTCATCACATCTACTGCGTGTTGAATGGGACTGTGGATTGTTGAAATCCCTCTTGGTTTTATTTGCAGCCTTGAGGACCTTCAAATGATGCATGTAATTTCATGGTCCGGATTCGAGTCTAGAACGGACTCATCGTTATCTGAGGTCACACCAGAATTTGGGACGCACTGACCTGTGTCCTCAAGGCGTATCTTATCAACGTCTTGATTGTGTACAGATAAATCATCAACATCTAAAATTCGATATAAGCATTTACCAAGATTCTCTAGAAGTGAACCAGATGACGGTCTTAAGTCATCACCACGATGAGAGGCGATTGAACACACATCAAGTTTGACCTCAAAGACAGTCTATTAACAAATTTTGCGGGATTCCCGTGTGTAGTGGAATTGCAGGCATTACAATATTGTAGCAAGAAGTTATCAACACTTTCTTCAAGGTGTCTGAATGTGGTATACTGCAGACAGGCTATAGCACTTTGAGTGCTGTAACAAAGTTTTCAGCCTGACCATTAGAGGAGAGATACCTAGCAAGAACAAACATGTTTGCATCCAGTTCCGTTGAGCCAAGTAGTTAGAAGTCCAAAAATGAAATGGGTACCATCGACAGTCACTAACACGAGAGGGATACATTCTCTGCTGAGTATTCTTCCGAGTGCGTACATGGTGAATTTCGCATTACGTGCTGTTGTGAATACCACTTCCCGTCACTTCGAATAAGGACCGATTACTACTAGCGCACAATACTTGTCAAGAAAAGGACCACAATAATCCGCATGAACCTTTTGCCAGGCCCCCATTGACATCGGCCGCGGAGTCCATTCAAACGTCGAATTGTGGAATTTGTGATCACGAGGTGAACAACTTTTAGTCAGACGACAAATCTCAACGTCAGTCTCTAGCCATCGGCACGTTGATCTGGCCAGAGATTTAATCTTTCCAACTCCAAGATGTCCAGAATGTAGATCGTCTAGAACAGCTCTACGAAGAGTTTGAAGAATAACACTTCTGTTATTCAAGCACAATAATCCATCTGGAGTGAGTGATAATTCCTCTCGACGCACATAAAATGTAGGAAATTTCCGACTGACTTGTGGGGTCCATCCATGTCGTAGCGCAATGAAAATGAGTAAAAAGTGACGTTGAGTACCGCGAATAAACTCTGTCTAGCTAACCGACAGAAGCTGGATTAGAAGGCAATCATTACCCCTGAAAGAATAATGATATATTTCTTGATCCTTTTGTGAGAAACATACACAGGAGGGCGTGATCAGTATATGGGTTTTTGAGCATATACACATTCGAACACCGCAAGTGTAAATTGTACAATGAATTAGCTATGAGAATAGCGCAGCAAAGCAGACAATATATGAAGGAAAAATTTAACTTCAGGAGGAAAATTTCGAGATACACACTTCTGAAACTATCTGCAAAATTCGATAAAATAGTTGATTTGTTACATCAATTCGGACTCTACGAGGTGATCATTGCCTTAGTGCACAAAATCCTACCAAAAGGAGGTGCGTGTAACCCGCACCCGATACCAGCGAGGGCGCACGGATTGAAGTTGAGTTGTGTAACGATAACGGTGTAACGCGCAGCCGAAACCAGCGAGCGTGCACGAATTGAATTTGAGTTGTGTGACGGGGCGTGCTGCTGTGTTGTCGATGCCGTCTCAGCTTTCGTTTGAGTAAGTCGTGTGCATGGCTTACTGGGCCTTCGGCTCATGCTTGTTCGTATTGTTTCTCTTTTCAGAACTGTCGTTCGAACCTCTATTTTGGAAGGGCGCTGTCCCCTGGTGCGTCCACGTTGCCCGAAGGTTGGTCCGCGAAGTCATGGGCATCCAGAGTAGAGCCGGCTGGCCTGCATGTTACAACGGCACCAATCAAACTGGGCGCCTAACAATAGGTGCCTTTCCTCTGCTCCTTCCAGGTTTCGTGGCAGTCACGTACGTAGACGAGGCGCGAGAAGACCCAACGGTAGGAAACGATGCATAATTTTAAGATGCTTGTTTTGCTGACTTGTACACCACATAACACACTGCCCTGTCGTGCTTCTGTTCTTGCATGTCTTACTGAATAAACCTTTCCTTCGATGTTGTGTGCTCCATTGTGCGGTTGTGAATAAGGCTCCCAACTCACCAGTTCTAGGACCAACTCTCTCAGGATCCACTTTCAGCATGTGGACATTCACCCCCCTGCCCAGTGAATTACTATCGCTCACGTGAGTTCCTCCACTGTGGAATATTACATAGTTGGCTACCGTGAGGGGAAATTCGGCACCAAAGAAGTCCGAAGCATCTCAAGGATCATCGTTCTTCGGGAAGTTATTCAGCACTATTATTGCTTTATTATCCTCCGTCGGCGAAGCAGGAGAGGTAATAACCCAACCGACGCGCATACCTCCTGCACCCGATAAATTCCGCATTGGTGACAACTTCCACCGGTGGGAAGTTCAGGTAAACGAATTGGTTTTTATGTTTTCGCCACCTGAGTGAGCTTGTGCCCTCGGTGCGCTACTGGAGGGAAAACCTTTGGACATCGCGTAAGACGGAGGCATCCTACGAGGAGAAATCACCAAGTCGTTTCGTAAAATTCGAAGGTGTCTGACCACTGATCCACACCGGCTGGAAATCTGCTGCCAGTTTCATGAGCGCATTCGGCATCCAGGGGTGGAAACTGGCAGCCTTCATCAGGGAACTTCGGCGCTTGTTTGACGAGGGTTTTTCCAACAACACACCGACGGTTAGGGAACAACGTATCCTTCAGCAAGCTCTAGAGGATATCAGAGACCCGAGCACACGTCGGGCTTTCCTCAATCCGTCTCTCACTTCCATTCAGAAGACTTCAAACAGGGCAGACACTATTGAGCAGGCCACTAAGGTTTTCAAAAGAGACCAACAGTACCAACACGGGCCGCTAGCCCACCCACAACAATTCAATCACCAGCAGCGTTACGGACCACAGCGGACACAACGACCAACCTATCAAACACCGCACTATTGTTACTTCTCAGTTTGTGAAAGACGAGCCTACCGCTGTGGCTATTACCGAGGTAATTCTGCCAATCGTCCTATATCTAAATAGATATGTTCGTCCATTTCACTGAATAGTAGTCATGTGCGCTCACATACTGTCTCTGTGTTGTTGTGGTGTGCGTCTCCCGTTCTGTTGGTAGACAGGAGCTGATTGTTGTTTAATAAGTAGGCACAGATTGCCCAGACGTGTTTTGCCACTGCAAGATTCAGGCGTCCTGTTAGTTGCTGTTAACGATACCGAAATCAGATCACTCAGCTGGTCGAAAGTCCGTGTTACCATAGGTGTCGAAAAAAGTAAACGCACGATGTTTGTAGTGGGAAATCTTCTCTGGGATACCATTCTGGGGTTGACTTTTGACAACGCTCCAGTGTAAGGCGAAAATACCTAACAAGACGTAAGAATGTAACATTGGGACTATCCTATTTCGTAACTCTGACCGCCACAGCATGAGTGCTATGGCTACTGCAGTGAAACAGTTACTGCCATCGGAACCTTGCTCACTGTTGACATCCCTAATGCCAGAGCTGGAGGCGACCCTTGCAGAATTCCAAGGTGAGGTTGGAAATACCAACCGTGTGCCTGTTCAATACCAGGCTGAGCCAGGAAAGATGATTGGAGAGTTGATGACTGGTGGAATTATATGCCCCTCTCAGTCCCCATGGGCAGCTCCACTTGTACTAGTGGAGGAGCATGACGGGACACTTCGGTTATATGTTGATTACAGAAGAGTGAACGCTGTTATGAAGAGGGATTCATTCCCTATACCTAGAATCGACAATACTTTTGATGCCCTTACTGGGTCTAAAGGGTTTAGTACCCTCGTCTTAGCCTCTGGTTGCTGGCAGGTGGAACTACACCTGGACGATTGGTGTAAATCTGCTTTCGCTAGTCCCTCCGGACTCTACGAATTTCAGACGATGCCATTCGGACTAACTAATGCACCCGCCACCTTCCAGCGGTTGATGCATACGGAACTGCTTGATACCCGATAAACGCTTCGTCTACCTGGATGACATCATTGTGCACAGACGTATTCCCAAAGAACATCTAAGTAATGTGTGATTAATCTTAGAAAAGTTCCAAACAGTTGCGTTGAAGTTGGAACAGAACGGGTACATCTTTTTCAACGAGAGGTCAAGTATTTGGGACACATTGTCTCTTCTGCCGGTGCCCGCTGTTTTCCTGGTAAAATCAACCGCGTACGACCCTGGCCCGTGCCCAAGTCCGTGAGTGATGTTCGCGGTTTTCTCGGTTCAGCTCATTATTATCGGCTGCTCATAAGGCGTTTCGCTGAAATCGCAGCTCCACTCAACTTCTTCCTAAACAAAAACACTGTTTTCGTCTCATCAGCCAGCCAGGAAGATGCCTTTATCAGTTGCAAAAAGTACTCTGTAAGGCGCTCGTTCTGATATTTCCGGACACCTCTGCTGACGCAGGTTGTTTCGTCTTAGATACTGATGCTGACGACACGATACTCGGAGTTGTTCTCTCTCAGCGAGCAGCAGCAGCATTTAGAACAAGCCTTACCAAACGGAAACGGAATTACTGAATGTTGGGATAATGCCACAATTAACTCAAAAATGTTATTTCCTCACCACCGTATGGACCTCCACTACTGTATGAACCTCCACCACTGTATGAGCCTCCGCTTGAACACTATAAATACGGTAGTGTTTTCCAGCGTATTCGAAAACGTTTGGTTGAGATCAAATATGCCCTTGGCTGACGGTTCCCTGTCTTCCTTTCTTCTTCATTTGCGGTAGTTCGTGCGTCGTCGTATAGTCCGTGATAACGCAGATCGTTAGTTCAACCGTCGCAGCTAGGCCGGTTCATCCTGAACGCTGGACGTTAGTGATTTTGCATCAATTGTCAACCAACGCAGTTCATAACAGTTTTGGCGACAAGGTTTTCGAATTCATCGCCTCATCATGTCCTCCGATCCAGAATCGAAGCAAATGATGCAGGCACAAATACGATTGATGGAGCTCACCACTACACGGTTTGCCACAATGGGGTCATCTACGCCTTCCGTTGATCCGCCGCCCGCGGATCGCATGGCTAGGTATATCCACGAGTTCCTGTATGATCCTGAGGCCGGTATATCATTTGAGTCGTGGTAAAAGCGATACATAGACGTTTTCACAGTCGAGTTAACCAAATGAGACGACGAGACCGAAGTGCGCCTGCTTCTCCGGGAATTTGGTCCGGCGGAGCACGTCAGATATTCCAACTACATTCTCCCTGCCGAACCGCGAAAGCTGAGCTTCGCAGACACCGTGGAAAAGCAGAAGATATTCGGGGATAACTGTTCTCTATTAAACGCCAGGTTCCAATGTCTCCAAATGGTCGAACGTGACAATGGCAACTTTTTGACATACACTGGTCTGGTCAATCATGAATTCGGTCGGTTCAAACTCGGTTCACTCACTGAGGATTGATTCCGATGCTTAGTATTCATCTGTGGTCTCCAAGCTCCCAGCTACGCTGATTTTTGAACACGGCTCCTGAACATGATCAATCAGCAACCCGAGACGAAACTGGGGAAGATGGTCGACGAATGTGGTCCACTGATCAACCTGAAACGTGACTCCGAGATGATCCAGAACCCGGACCGAGCCCCTCGTTCAGTGCATATAGTTTCCAAGCCCTGGTCTCCTACGAGAACCGGTCAAGCCGGCCACGACAAGCCTCTTTTTGCTTGTCGTTACTGTGGTGCGTGGCACTTCCTCGGGTTTTGCACCTTCCGGCAACATCGCTGCCAGAAATGCTACATGATCGGGCACAAAGATGGGTTCTGACCGAAACGATTGGCGTCCCGAGGCAAGCCTGCCTCGGTCCCAAAATTCAAGCACCATGGCGGACCGGTTGGCAGATCATCCAGCCTGCTGGCCACTTTCAAATTCAATGTCGCAGAGAATCGCAAGTTCGTGTCGGTCCACATCAACAGTCGTCCGGTTCGTCTACAACTGGACACATCACGATTATCTCCGGGGCTCACTGGCGAAAACTGGTCAGCCCCTCTGTCCATCGATCATCTCAAACGGCTATGAGTGCTTGTATTGGTACCGTGCAGCTGACTGGCCGGCTGCATTGTTCGGTACCATTCCGGGCAGCGACGATCAACGGGACTTTTTACGTTTTGGACTCTGACCCGAATCTCTTGAGTCTTCACTGGACCAAGCAACTTGGCCTCCTGGATCTTCCCATCCGGTCAACCTGCAACCACCTGCGGTCTGTTGACCCGCATGGCGATCTGTCCGACCACATCCTTCACCAGTTTGCTCCGGTATTCCAAAATGGGCTTGGTCAGTGCACCCGCACTCAGACCATATTGCGCCTTCGTCAGGGAAGCCAACCGGTCTTCCGACCCAAACGACTGGCATCATATGCAGCCCTTCCTCCGGTCGATTAGAAACTGTAACGTCTGGAACAGCTTGGTGTTCTGAACCTGGTCGCATACTCTGCATGGGCCGCACCGATTGTCGTGGTGGAGAAGTCCAACGGGTTCATCCGAATTTGTGCAGATTTCCCCACTGGGCTCGATGCAAGCTTAGAAGCGAACCGCCACCTGTTTGCCGTTCCTGAAGGCCTGTTCACAATGCTCAATGGCGGCACATGCTTCGCCAAACTGGACTTGGCGGAAGCATATTTCCAAATCTGAGTCGCACCGGAATCCCGTGAACTGGTCAAGATCAACACTCACAAGGTATATCCCAATACATCAGGCTCCCGTTCGGCTTGAAACGGCACCGCCATCTCCCAGCGGATTATCGACGCCATGGTCTCTGATCTACCGGGTACAGCCGCATACCTGGATGATATTATCCTGATGGGTCACCCAACTGAAGAACTCCACAGTCGCATTGTGGCTGTGCTTCAGCGCATCCAGGACTACGGGTCTCGACTGAAGTCCGAAAATTGTCAGTTCTTCCTACCGTCGATAAAGTACCTGGGCTCCATCTTCGATTCCGCCGGTCGCCACCTTGACCCGGAGAATATTTGAACCATTCAACAGACGCCAGCTCCCACTGATGTCGCAACGCATCGGTTTTTTCATGGACTCATCAGCTACTACAAGTCATTTCTGTCAAGTTTACATGATGTTCGAGCCCCGCTAAACCAGCTGCTACCGAAAGAAGCTGAATGAATCTGGTTGTCTAAATGCGGATAGGCTTTTGCAAAACTGAAGACGATGCCTAGTTCAGATCTCTTACTGACACACTGCGACCAATCTCTTCTAATCCTTTCGGCCACGGATACTTCCATCTACGGGGTTGAGGCAGTGGATTCACATATCTTTCCGGACGGTTCTGTAAAGGCTATCACTCATGCTTCCGGTACACTGAGTCCTAGGTAAATGAACCATGGACAAATCGAACGGGAAGCCCTGGCTATCATCGTTGCGGTGAATACGTTTCACAAGCTTCCATACACTTGGCATTCCTCACTGCTCACCGACCACAAGCCACCGTTTTCCGTGTTTAGTTCGGAGAAAGGGATTTCGGTTTATTCCGCCAACCGACTGCAACGATGAACAACGATACTACTTGGGTACTACTTTTCGACTGACTATCGCCGTACGGAGAAGTTTGGTCTAGCCGATGGTCTGTCACGCCTCATCAGCACTCACCAGGTTCCAGAGGACGATACAGTGATTTCGAGAACGATGTACGCCGCCAGCTCAACGATGCTATCCGCGGAATTCCAGTCACCGCCGATGACATTCGAAACGCAGCCGCAGAGGACTCGGCCATCATACACGTTATGCAGTACGTTCGATCTCGTTGGCCTAACGTGCCGTTGTCCGGAGAAATCAATCAAATATTCTTTCGACGTGAGTTTTTGGCCGTAGTCGACCCTTGCTTCATGTTCGCCGATCGGGTCGTGGTTCCTCGCTCTCTCCGACGAGCTGTTCTCCATCAGTTTAATTCTGGTCATCCCGGGACTAGCCGAATGAAAGTGATTGCACGCGGGTTTGCGTACTGGTCCAGCATGGACGACCACATCTAGGAGTTGGTCAAGCGTTGCTCGAAACGCCAACAGGCCGCTAAGCTTCCAAAGAAGCAGGATCCAGTCCCCTGGGATCTTCCGAAGGGTCCTTGGTCGCGCATCCACCTTGACTTCGCTGGACCTATTAATGGGGTGATGTACCTCATCCTGGTAGACGCATATTAGAAATGGCCAGAAATCGTCGAACTCCATTCGGCTATACCCTCAATCACAATCGCAGCGATACGGAAGATATACAGTCAGCATGGTTTCCTAAGATACGCGTGTCGGAAAATGGGTCACAATACTCGTCCACATAATTTTACGATTTCTGCAGCCATTCCAATTTCCAGCATGTGTTCTCGCCGCCGTATCAACCGAAATCCAACGGTCAGACCGAAAGGTTCGTCGATGCTATGAAAAAATCACTTCGCGAGTCGCATGGGGAAAGGACGGTGGATGAGATTCTGCAAACCTTCCTGTTGGTTTATCGGTCTACACTGAACCCAGCAGCTCCTGATGGTCGCTCGCCATCTGAAGTTTTGTTGGGTCGCAA
>QNGE01005824.1:0-14264 GCA_008508345.1 Paragonimus westermani
GGTGAAGTCGCCGCTCAGTGAAACGTGGAGCAATATGAACACACCGAATTTGCACAGGTGCTTCGATTGATTTACAGTGTTGAGAACAGCCACGCTACCGACGACCGATGGCGAGTTGGTCAATCTGTGCCCACACCAGACTTGCCAGTGGAGGTCGCCGGCTGGCACACTGAAATCTAGAACGCCAAAACCAGTACTCGTCAGAAACAGGCCGGTATCAGTATAGAGCTGTGGCAAATGTTCACTGTTGTCCATTCGACGAATGAGGATAATGTAGCCCAGCCCAGTCATGGTCGTCAACATTCAACTTGTCCACTCGGAATTTTCAATCTCCAGCCGATGTAACAATGTCCATGTGTCGCGCGGTGTACAGAAGGTGAGTGAGTCGATGATTAATGTTACTTCCGGTTAAGTCTGGACTACAGCGTGTGGGAGCATACGCTGCAACAACAGTGTTCACGATGGACGTCTCGCGATGTTTTAACCATATCCTCGCGTCTGGCACCGAGGAGACGGCTGTTGACGGATATCTACTCGAAAATTCTGTTTCTGTGTATGCTGTCAGGACAGATCCAACAGCGGCCTGGCTAGTGGTAATGTATCCAGACAAGCACACATTGTATGCGCATAATGCATAGTGGGACGGCTGACGGCGATTGAATTTGGGGCACTGCAGTATAATCCCGAGCGCGTGTTTGTGTTCAATACCACATATTGATGGCAAACGTCTTCCAGTCAGCACGGGTGTAGTTTGAATAGCACCTGAGAGTCGCAATGCGTACCGCCCATAATAAATAATACTTCTGAAGGTCGCACTTCAATTCATACTTCTGATTATTCCCGTTTTTAACTACTCTTGTTTTAGCCAACCTACTAACTTAAAGTATCTGTCCCGGGGCTAAAATCACAACTTGCTCCATACCTCGCTAGCTTGAAGTGCTCTCTCTGTACAGTATTCTCCCGGGTCAATATCAACACACGGATCAACATGCTGAGTCTTGGTTTTCGTTGCTATTAGTGAGAACTGACTGAATGCTATTCTGTTGGATTGTTCCAATAAACGGAACCAAGTATGACACTGAGATGACGGTCAAAAAATACACTACGTCGGAACTGCCTGTTGATCCAAATGCATAGGCGTTTGGACACTCAGGTTAGCAAGCTTAAATGGTATTTCGGGGCCAAGGTTCTTCTCTTCAAAGTTCGGGAAGTCTACGCCACTCAGGAAAATTTAGCCCAGATTCACATTCAGGTGGGACCAGAACTTTAGGAGTGTTTCCCGTGATTGTTCCTACAGACCGGAGCAGGAGTCGAATACAGCGACGTAAAAGTGAATCAACTGGGCTTGTACTCATGAATCGAACTACGAACCAATCGCAACGTTCCCCTGACCGACAGAGCAGTCCCCATTGTGAAAGTCACGTGACAAAAATAAAATAAACTAATGAAGAAGAGGCTGGATGGGTCAGCAGTTATTGGCAAGGGGTAACAATGGAAATATGCAGAGACAGAAAGTAAGCAATGTGTATCATATGAAGATAGGGATAGAGTACTAGACATGTGAAGGCAAACTGCAACCTAAAAGCATCAAGATTACGCTCGAAATCTCCAACTAATTACGAAGGCACTACATCTTCTATGAGAGTATTTCAGTGGTCTACGAATGTTACGACCCCCTGAGAGAGGAAGGCAAGAACGGACAGGAAGACCGCGAGCAGTACCTCGATCACGAATGAAACGCAACGATATCGCAAACGATACGAATAATCGGAACGCAAGTACTCGGACCCAACTCTCGCAACTTAGACCCCCCAACAAGAAAGGAAAAAGACGACCTTCAAACGAGCTTTATTTGCTGCTCAGCCCGAAGGCAAAACAGTGGCTCAAAACGGCCGTATTTAAAGGTTTCCGGTGGCCTTGGTCCTAGGACACTGAACGGGCCAATCAGAAGCAAGCGCGCGAACTCGAATCTTCCAGAATGATGGCGGGCATTCGAGTTATCAAAATCGAAGCATCTATTTCTCTTGCGAAATATAGCGAGATTTTGGGAAAAAGTGCTTTTCCCAACAAGGACCAAGGCCACCGAAAACCTCTAAATACGGCCGTTTTGAGCCACTGTTTTGCCTTCGGGCTGAGCAGCAAATAAAGCTCGTTTGAAGGTCGTCTTTTTCCTTTCTTGTTGGGGGGTCTAAGTTGCGAGAGTTGGGTCCGAGTACTTGCGTTCCGATTATTCGTATCGTTTGCGATATCGTTGCGTTTCATTCGTGATCGAGGTACTGCTCGCGGTCTTCCTGTCCGTTCTTGCCTTCCTCTCTCAGGGGGTCGTAACATTCGTAGACCACTGAAATACTCTCATAGAAGATGTAGTGCCTTCGTAATTAGTTGGAGATTTCGAGCGTAATCTTGATGCTTTTAGGTTGCAGTTTGCCTTCACATGTCTAGTACTCTATCCCTATCTTCATATGATACACATTGCTTACTTTCTGTCTCTGCATATTTCCATTGTTACCCCTTGCCAATAACTGCTGACCCATCCAGCCTCTTCTTCATTAGTTTATTTTATTTTTGTCACGTGACTTTCACAATGGGGACTGCTCTGTCGGTCAGGGGAACGTTGCGATTGGTTCGTAGTTCGATTCATGAGTACAAGCCCAGTTGATTCACTTTTACGTCGCTGTATTCGACTCCTGCTCCGGTCTGTAGGAACAATCACGGGAAACACTCCTAAAGTTCTGGTCCCACCTGAATGTGAATCTGGGCTAAATTTTCCTGAGTGGCGTAGACTTCCCGAACTTTGAAGAGAAGAACCTTGGCCCCGAAATACCATTTAAGCTTGCTAACCTGAGTGTCCAAACGCCTATGCATTTGGATCAACAGGCAGTTCCGACGTAGTGTATTTTTTGACCGTCATCTCAGTGTCATACTTGGTTCCGTTTATTGGAACAATCCAACAGAATAGCATTCAGTCAGTTCTCACTAATAGCAACGAAAACCAAGACTCAGCATGTTGATCCGTGTGTTGATATTGACCCGGGAGAATACTGTACAGAGAGAGCACTTCAAGCTAGCGAGGTATGGAGCAAGTTGTGATTTTAGCCCCGGGACAGATACTTTAAGTTAGTAGGTTGGCTAAAACAAGAGTAGTTAAAAACGGGAATAATCAGAAGTATGAATTGAAGTGCGACCTTCAGAAGTATTATTTATTATGGGCGGTACGCATTGCGACTCTCAGGTGCTATTCAAACTACACCCGTGCTGACTGGAAGACGTTTGCCATCAATATGTGGTATTGAACACAAACACGCGCTCGGGATTATACTGCAGTGCCCCAAATTCAATCGCCGTCAGCCGTCCCACTATGCATTATGCGCATACAATGTGTGCTTGTCTGGATACATTACCACTAGCCAGGCCGCTGTTGGATCTGTCCTGACAGCATACACAGAAACAGAATTTTCGAGTAGATATCCGTCAACAGCCGTCTCCTCGGTGCCAGACGCGAGGATATGGTTAAAACATCGCGAGACGTCCATCGTGAACACTGTTGTTGCAGCGTATGCTCCCACACGCTGTAGTCCAGACTTAACCGGAAGTAACATTAATCATCGACTCACTCACCTTCTGTACACCGCGCGACACATGGACATTGTTACATCGGCTGGAGATTGAAAATTCCGAGTGGACAAGTTGAATGTTGACGACCATGACTGGGCTGGGCTACATTATCCTCATTCGTCGAATGGACAACAGTGAACATTTGCCACAGCTCTATACTGATACCGGCCTGTTTCTGACGAGTACTGGTTTTGGCGTTCTAGATTTCAGTGTGCCAGCCGGCGACCTCCACTGGCAAGTCTGGTGTGGGCACAGATTGACCAACTCGCCATCGGTCGTCGGTAGCGTGGCTGTTCNCTTCCATGAAACCTACTAGTCATGTGTATCAAACATAGGTAAACTACCCCCGAACTCACCCCTTTTCAGGACTGTCAGCATTCTTGCGATGCGCACACAAGCGGTCACGGAGTACTGCCTCAGAAATACTTCCTTATGACTTTGTGACACTGCATTCCCGTCACATAATTTCTTCCTGGATTACTCAATTACGTGGATGGTTGCTCTTGTCCTTCACCGTAAAAGACTCAATTTTTCTCATCGATATTCGAGATCTCCTTGAAAACCCCTCCAGAAAATGTGCATGAAGTGTTCGCGCGGTTAACTGGAAATTTGATTTCAGTTTCCCCGCAGTCATTGTCCATTCATATTTTTGCTATCCTGGTGCCCAGTACGCCAAAACTTATATACGATCACTGCTATTCTCTGTCGAATAGCATAACTCATTGCGTATTATATTATTCGTGTTCGATAGTATTCGTACTATTTTTTAGCCTCCTTACAGATTACTCTTCCTTATCGATAACGTCCTGTGTCAGATCTAGCAGTGCTGGGACTTAGCAGTGCCTGTGGCCGGTATGGATGTGAAATGTCCGTACAAAACGGCATGCAGTGCCACTAGCGTCAGAAGCGGTATCACTTCAAATGTACTGGTCTTAACGAACATCAGTACAAACAGCTAGCTTCTTCATCTCTCACTTACATCTGGATGAGTTGCAGGTTCATTGAAAACCAAGGTACCGCTCCGCGGCTGACTGGTCTCACACGCGCCACGTCAAGTGGAATGACGCAGAAAACTTGCGACTGTGTATGTGGGGCTTTTCTTAGCTCTGTATCTCC
This sequence comes from Paragonimus westermani, assembly GCA_008508345.1. Taxonomy (NCBI): domain Eukaryota; kingdom Metazoa; phylum Platyhelminthes; class Trematoda; order Plagiorchiida; family Troglotrematidae; genus Paragonimus; species Paragonimus westermani. The sequence goes on from QNGE01005824.1 coordinate 4,732, forward strand.
ATGGAGAGTAAGATCGAAGAGTACCAACGGACTCTGTCCGAAATGAAACTGGAACTAAACTTTCTGAATGAGTATATAGCGCTTGCTCTCGCTGGTGTTGCAATCACCAAGACAGCAGTTGCCCTATCAACTGCACACATAGAGGAGGCGGCAGTAAAATTGACGGAAAAATCTCTTAGGGATGAGAGAGTTGTTTTGTAGGGCCGCTTCCCTACAACCTCCTCTCCAACCGAGCTAGCTGAACAGTCCCAGGGTTTTCCTTCTTCGCGGATGCCACAAACCCGGTAATCGCGAGTAGGCTGCGGGCCAAGACAACCGAAAAGTAACTTGGCCTCTTGGAAACTTTGCCAGCCAAGGTCAGCCGCGAGGTAGTGGTGGGAAAAACAGAGTCTTTAAAGTCCGCCAACGCCATTCTGAAAGGCGTATCTTTCGACCGCTCATGGCAAGAGAGAGCGAGGCACAAACAGCAAACTAAGACTAATTCACAATTCATGGCAGACCAGAAGCTACAACTGGAGACTAAAGTCGTAGTTTCTGCTCTCGAAGTATCCCCTCAGACCCCTGTGCCTGTTGTGGAAAGCGGAGGTACTGTCTGCATGGTCGTTTCAACGACCGACGCATCAGGCACATGTACGAACATTGAGGGTACCAACACGGCGCAAAAACCGTTTTCAGAGTTACCTACCACGAAACCTACCAAACTGCCCAGCAGAAGACTTCTTCTCCCAAGAATTCTGAACGGAATCAGCCTGCGACGGCCGCCTTTTGCAATTCAAAAACATCAATTTGGCCGACCCCTATAAATATTCCTCTCTGTAGCCTCATAACACAGCGCCCACTGCAGTCTTCCAAACATTGCACTTAGCAAATAAGGAAATCCAATTTTCCGCGGGTGAGAACTTCCAAACACTGTCACAGGCGGCCGAATTCGACATGGTTGCAGATGTCACGAGTGGCGGCACCAATTCTAGGCCTTCTTTCTCAGATTATTCCTCACACCATCCTTTCCATTTTCTTGCGAAATTCAAGGAGGAAGTAGCTTCCAGATGCGTGTATACGAACTGTCTGTGGTTGTTCAATAAATTACCGGAAATCAGACAGTTAACTCATGAAACCCAACCCCACATGTTCGCTTTCACGGAGACCTGGCTTACTAGTGATATCAGTGGCAGTGAACTGAGTGTCCCGGGGTATTCGGTTTATCGGGATGACTCCGACATCCGACATCCACGGCTATCGGTGGCTTTCAGTCTTCCGATACATGTGACGCTCTGTGGCTTGGACGAACATTGCGTGACCGAGACTTCCTCCTATTGGGGTTATTTATCGTTCTCCCTCATCCGAAGTCTCCGAAAGCGACATGCTTCTGGTAAGTCTAGGGCTACAACGCTTTACTCATCCGCTTATTATGGGTGACTTTAATGCACCCAAGATAAACTGGGCATCAGTTTTTCACCAGGAATGTTAAAGTGGATTCTCGACATCCTTATCAACGCTGCTACGACGGAGGGCGTGGAAACAGCACGTCAGCGCCCCGACACAGCATCCTTTTGGTCAGATTCATTCTCTGCTCGACTACTTCATCACTAATGCGAGCCACTTGGTAGACAGCGATCATCAAGCCGCCATTTGGACACAGTGTTAGCCTATGACCTTATCTGTTACTGGTTGCAACAACCAGCTTAAAGGTCTACCGTTCGAAAATTTAATCAGGCAGATTTTAATGACCTGAGAACCTACCTAGATTCATTTATTGACTGACTCTGTGGGCTAAAACCACCTTACGTTTCAAAGCGCAATTCTGAAGGTGGACGACTTATTTATACCACGCAAAATGTGCACTTTCTCTTATCGACCACCCCTTTGGCGCAGGATACGTCGTCTTCTCGATAACAGTTCTCATTTATTCGCGAAGCGTAAGGTTGCAGAAAACTCAGAGGACCTAAGCACGTTCCACATTGTCCGAAACAGGTGTGGGTGGGAAATCCGCGAACACACCAAACTCGTCTAAGAGAAGATCCTCCTCAGAGCCTGCGGGAACAAAACTTCGTATTTAAGCATATGCGACGACTAGGAAAGAACAAACCTTTAGCTCTTTCTTTACGACTGCCCGATGGAGAGACTTCATCTGACTCTTTAGTTGTGGCCGAGTTATTCAGGGAGTACTACTCGGCAGTCTACAACGTCACATCTAGAGTTAGTATCTTGTCCTACCGCTGCAGAACTTCAGGCAACCACTCGTGACCGCTGAGTTTTCTGCGCTAGATGTTGAAGACCTTTTACTCAGGGTTAATTCATACAGTGCAATTGGTCCTGACATGATCCATCCCAGAATACTCAAGAAAGCAGCTGCTAGTTTGACTTAACCCCTTTATAGGCTGTTTGAGGAAACATTCCAGACTGGCATTCTGCCTAGCGCATGGAAAGAGTCGACGGTCACACCCATATTTAAAGTGGGCGACTGGCATTCTCCGGCTAGCTATCGACCAATCAGCCTTACTAGCTTTCCGTGCAAAATAATGGAGCGCCTACTAAAGCGCGCCATCCTCAATCACTTATCAAATAATCTTTTCTCTTCCACCCAGCATGGCTTCTTTCCTAATCGGTCATGCATAACAAACATGCTTATTTTCATGGATAGTCTGACGGAGGCCATAGACAATAGCCTCATCTCAGATGCTATCTACTTTGATTTTACCAAGGATTTTGACCGTGTCGCACACGGCCCCCTGAAACACAAACTGGAAGCCTATGGTATTCAAGTTGAGATTCTTCGCTGGATTGCCTCACGTATCACCATGAGATGGCTGCAATAAAGGGATTTTTTGCCATTAGGATGATTTGACGCACTTTTCTCCGCATGGACAAGAAAGCCTTTCAAACGCTTCACGGGGTTTATATAAGACCGCTCCTCGACTATACGAATCAGGTCGTGTATACTGGCCTGAAGAGAGACATGCTAGCTGTTGAGTGTGACCAGCGCGCGGCCACCAAGGTGGTTGCGGGCCTGCGCAATGTTACTTGTGAGTCTCGACTTGAAATTCGTGACCTGTACTCACTTGAATTTCGAAGACTCCGTGGTGATTTAATACTCACACACTTCATTAGAGTAGGTCTTGTAGAACACTTCTTCACTGTAACGAATGATGAAGGCCGGCGAGTAAATGTTAGGAAGCCATTAACGCTTTGTCCTCGGACCTTTCTCCGGCAGCGGTTCTTTTCTTACAGGGTTATTAACTATTGGAACAGCCTTCCTTCTGAGTTCGTCAGCAGCGCTTTTAGGGATCGTTTTAAAGGTTTGCCTGATTCTCATTTATCTAAAATTCCATTATGCGAGTAATCTTACTTTGTTCTCGGTATTTACTGTAATCACCAAGAGCGGTGCTGCGCTGTTTTGAATAATCGCCTTTCAGATCAGCAGACGCCCACTGACACGGAATAAGGAAAACCGACTGGGTTCGTGAACCTTGGGGCCCTGCCTCGAACCCGTGTATTAATCGCTTAATCGCTGAAAAATTTTAGGAGGGCAATTGTGTTGCCGCGACCATGGCCATGGCGTTTAGGCAAACTCTGTTGCATAAGTTCCGATGGTTATAGCCATTTCAGCCGGTGGGCAACTACCTGGCCGCAGTAACCAATAAAACTTTGTCGTTGCGCCCTTTTAGAATGGCTTAACTTTTTTTGGTACTTGTGTTGAACTTTGACACTTCTGATCGGGGCATGTTTGTGTAGGCCAATGTTATGTCCTATTTCCGCCGATTGGAATTTCCTCACTTTTCCGTTCCGCGCGCAGTATGCAGGACGACTTCAGGATTTACGGTTGATTTTCTCGTGACAGTATACATATTATTGTTTTGTTCGTCGTCTTCTGAATTATTGCTATTCGGGTAACTCACCGTATCTGTAGTGGAACTTTGTGGGCACAGCCCACACTAGAGCGACATGGAGATTTCACTGGCCTACCCGCGTTATACTGTGTGAAATGGTTCCGAAACCCATAGTTGCATATTGTGTCTGGGCTAATACAAAAGTTCGCATGATGTGTGCTGTCCGATAGTACGTATGCATGTCATGTGACTGTGACGCGAACCCGAACCACACACGTATCACACTCTCCCGGTTCACTCGCTCGTCGACGACCGGTCTCTAGGCACTCTAGCTAATTTGCGTGTCGACGCCGAAGGAAAGTCGAAGGAAAACTTGGTCTCTCTCCTGAACGACCTTTTGTTTCTCGCGTCGGATAATCTCTTACCTGGGGAAAAAGCCACTTAGTGCGTCGAGCACTGAGAGTTCACCGCCGCGCGTATATTTTGTCGGTGCCGTTTCAGATTTTATTTGTGTAAGTCGTACCATGGCATACTGGGCCTTTGGGACAAGTTTGCTTTCAATGTTCTTTTTGATGGAATTATTGTTGTAATCCTTACTCTGGAAGAACGCTGATCCGTGGTGTGTCCACGTTGCCCCAAAGTCGGTCCGCAAGTTTTACGGATGTTCAGGGCAAAAACTGTCGGCCTGCATTTCACAAACCACATGAGAAGTGAGGAAGTGTGCGGGCAGCTCTGGATTCTTAGTAGCCATCGCATTTAGGCAACTCTCCACCGATTAGAACGATTATAACCGTGAGCACATGGGCAAAATCGTCCGTCAAAACATTTTATTCATTATTACCACAACACCGTGACCTTAACGAAAGATTTAAAGCACATTTTCTAGAAGAGTGTATTGATTGTTATTTATAACCAAACACCGTGTGCTATCGTTGTTTGCTGCAAGGGCAATTGCGTAGTACAAAATACTGGTTACATTGTGAATTCGTTGGCTGACGTGCTGCGTTGTATTGTTGTATTGAAGCTAACTCTGGGTTTGGACCGAGCACATTTCTAATTACTATTGCGTATTTTTAAATATCACAACTGTCGCCGCAGTCAGGGTAATTCTAATAATAGATTTCTACAATTTGGCGAATCTGAACGACCACTCAATTCCATGGAAAGTTGAAGATTACCTGGAACGCTCTGAATTACATGTAAAGATATGAAAAAATAAAAGGAACGCCGTAATTAACAGTCATTGGCAGAGTTGCTTATTCCTTGACTGGAAATTTAGTGTTTCTAGATTCGTCTCTTCCACTCTCGCATGATTCCGTGGAGCAACTGTCACTCAGGCGTCTTCAACCTGTCAACTTCGAAGCTGTGGGAAGAGCGAAATTCTATATTTCAAGAAGAAAAGAAAATCAAGGTATCCGTGCGTTTATTCCTCCACTTCAAACTCGACTAGCAAAGTGTAATTCCTGAAATCAGCTGCAGACTCACCAAAAAGGTTGATTAATTGCAGGAATCATCGCCCTTATTGTTGAGCGAAAACCAATAATAGCGAGTGAAACGTCATTTTGTTCCGCCACATCTGTCTGAGAAAAGTTTCAGGACGTAAAGACCGTGGTGAATGAAGAACCAGCCGTGTTATAGGACGCCAACAGTAATGAGAAGCACGCACACTAACAAGAGTGGCGAAACCAAACATTCCTTCATTGCCAACTCGCGTAGCGTCTAATCTATTATTTCTTTTGATTGCATGGAGCGGCCGAAATTTCCTGTTTTCCTGCGGCCTGCTAATACTTCTGCATTACTGGACATGATTTGCCTGCTGTTGGCGAGTGTGAACACCCACTCACAGATACGCAATCCACCAATTATACATGTTCACTTTATGTTATCAGGTCTGGCCCATCTATTATTAACCTTAATTGCATGAAGATTTGTAACCTGTCATTTTCATTGTTTATTGTCTCCTCTGAAAGTGAAGACTGCTTCCGAGCCTGTTCCAGATATGAATACAGTTACTGAACTATTAGGTTCAACCGAGCCGGCGCAGACAAGAACTTTTGGGCGTGTGAAGAAGAAGCAACCATATCACTACGACAATCGAACTTTCAGTTGAACTGCCGCGGGCGTAGTGGTTATGATTCATAACCGAAAACTGCACACTATTTCTGTTTCACTGCATGATTAATTAGGTAACACAAGTAATGATTACATTAGAATTTCGTTAGCTAAAGTTCTGCTTTATTACTAATGAGCGAGAAAATTGCTCTGAGATCTAGTTAGGTATACTTCCAGCTGCTGCTACACATGTCTAACAGCTACATAGTTCTCATCCCTGGTAGCACAGAAAGCCACATCCAGACCTAGTTGAAAACCTTGCCATGTTATGAAGGAATAATTAGTTTACACAACATCAAAACAAGTCTTCTAGCGTTATTTAACTGACAAACCTTTTTCCAAAGCTCCTATTTCAATGTGTTCATTGGTAAACAATATTAACCACTTTGTTTCAACCTTCGGTAGTAGCCATTTTGAACGCAACTAACAGCTTCGATTCGCAACGTGTATTGAGTTATTGTGTCGTCCACAAAATGCATGAAACTTCCGATTAACGACTGTCGACTTACAGCATACATGTCATTGAAACGATTTAAAACATTCCTTTACCTAGTGTTTTCAGGTAGTCATTTCTGATATAATTTCTCGTGCGTGCATGCGGATACGGATACTTGCTGTATATGAATGCTTATGCCGTGGATCACCGTATGTGGTCGTGTACACATATGTTTGCAACTATGTACGTATGCGCATGCATAATATATGCCTTTGAATGCATGTGGTGTGCGATCGATCGTGGGCCATTATTAATAATGAAATATGCACTGCTTACGCATGGTAATAGGTTCATGCGTGTAACGTATACATTTGCATTGCATCCTTAATGCTAGCACCGCATCTTACGTCATCGTTCACAACGTGCCGGTACAAATCACGAGCATCATGCAAAGTGATATTTGCGTCGGACGTTTCTCAAATCCGGGTGATATTTCCCAGTAAACTGTCGCGGTGCTGCCAGTGATACCACGTTCCTTATGATGAGCGGACCGAAGCGCTTCATGTGGGCACATTCACTTCCCGAACCCACTGTGACCTAACATGCTTCCAATGACTCAAAAAATCCGAACGGTTGACCAAAAGCACTATGGAGGTCTCCGCAACCGACAATTAAACTTCCGATGATACTCTGCAGGACGAAATATCAGAAAACCGACCTAGATATTTCACCGAACCCCAAGCTGATGCACACCAATTTCCTGTGAGTTCTCTCGGATAACCTCAACCCGTATGTCCATGTCCACATTTAGTGCCGACTAAACAACGGTTGTTCACTATCATCCATCATAACTGTCCTTACAACCTCTCCCTTCGGCGTTCAAATAAACTTCACCAGCACTCTGACACGACCCCAATCAAAAAAGCACTGCCCTTAATAAAAAGGAACTGGGACGTATGTCTGGCAAATTGTTTTTCAATTTTGTAGTGTACGCAATTTTCAAAGTTGTTAAAATACGTCGCAAGGCACGTCACAGTTCTCTTCTTCTTCCACGTTCTATATGCCACAGCCTACTAAAGACGGTGCTATGGGGGAGGGCTCTCAAGGGAAGTCATTGTTGTCTGTCTTTGGGACAGGTTCCGACTTTGATGCATTAGTAGATTCTTTTGGAAGACAACCACATAAAGCGCTTTGTGTGTTCATCGACGTCAGTGAACATATCTACTTCTTCCAGGTGCTGTGCATGTGCCACCTTGTCGGACTTCAGCAGGCGGACTCTTGCAAAACACACTTTCGCGTTGCATACATGGAAATTACCCAGAGAGCACTAACATCTCGGGGCTGAATGAAATACATGCTCACAAAGGCCCTGAGCTGTATACTTGCAACAGAAGTGGATTTCACACAATGAACGTACACCATTAAGAACAAGCTTAGGCTTACTCAATAGTGGCTTTCCGAGAATCAACTGCGTTGGACTGCGCTATAGATGTCAGTATGAATTCAGCATTCCGGAAGTTATTGCACAACTGCCGTTTATGGAAGAAGACGTCAGTAAGACGGAGTTAGAAAACTAACGGTGTGCATGGATCGAGTATTAGGCTATAACGTAAGCACAACATAATGTCCGTATACGTCTGTGATAGTTCCTCGTTCTACACCGTTTCAAATTGGAAATAAAAACACAAGAGGACACGGAGTAAGAGGTAAGTCTGTACTGCGTGCTCCACTTGGGTTTGTGGAACGAGTTATTCGGCAAGTTGGCACAGCACGCTTCTAGCAGCTTTTGTGCGGCCAGTTCCTTTCTCGTCCGGTGAAGGCGTTTTCATAGTTCGAAGTGTAGTGCACTGCAGCCCGTGCATTGCACAATGAGTTTCTGAAACCTGGTTCTCGTGTGAACTTTAAACGGAACTTTTGGGTAGGTTTCCGAAAATGGTTGAAAAATTCACTAGAGTGGACATTCCTTGGACCTTAAACGGGGGTTTGGAACGGATCCTGTGATTTGATGACGCACTTTTGAACCGGGGTTGAAAAGCCTGTTAAAAGTGAGTATGAGCTTGCTTGTACCCAAACTCATGCTATCACTGCAAAATATATTAAATGTCGATCAGTAAAGGTCGAGGCTGTTTCAGTAGAAGACGAGAAAAATCATCCAGATAACCGAGTACTCTCGAGGAAAATAGTATGGCGGGAGAGCAGCAGCACAAAACAAGAAGAGGACTTGCTGAAGCAGTACTGTGTAACTGGTTTGTTTTGATGATTTGTGCGTCGAACAAACAGTGATAGCCTTAACGAAGGACAACTTTGCCGTTGGTTTACCCATGCTCGGTGCACACAGCTTATGTGTTTAACGAAAATCGAGTGCCATTATGTCCACCACGAAGCGTCACCTCCACTCCGTTTTCAAATAGGCACCACCAGCCCATTCAACTAAGGGGGATAATTTTTACTGCCTGTGGCCACCCGATGGTAAGATGCGTTGCACCACCGATTTGTACAAGCCAGACGTACTGGCTTCGATTATCTGTTACACTCACAAACCAACTTTATACAATATCCACAGCATGAGGGCCAGTGTCTTTCTGAAGTAAGGTTTTCAACGATAATCCTGTAAAGGGGGGAAACAGCAACAAGGGCGAGCCAGAGGACTAGTAATTGAGCAATGGAAACCAAAATGGTGCCAGCAACACGGTCGCACGCCGCGTTACATGAAAATGATTTCCCTTCAGTAAACCAATAATTCAGAAACTCCGATTAACTATATGTGACCCAAATTTTTGGTTGAATATTGTAAATAATACTTCCAGGTGAAATGAAAAACATCACACTTCAGGCAACCTGGCATCGTTTGATATCACATTAGGTTTCAGTAGTCCATTACCGGTAAATCACTTCGGCACATTGATTGGGCATGGTAGCAAACGATGAAAACACCTCAGAATGATATTCAAGGTGAAGTGCGCGAAGTTTCATGAATGTGTGGATGACAGGTGCGAATTTCATCAAGAATCTTGCACACACTTTTTTGTTAACGGTTCGCGGAAAGCCGCACCTGCTAAGAAACAGAGTGCAACTGCTGCCAGAATGGTCATATTGTGGTGGATTGCCAGGTCGGGGGTGCGAGTTTTCGAACGCTCGGCCGAATACCTCAACGTGGG